>VMDO01024012.1:0-30524 GCA_007922755.1 Pedetes capensis
ATGGGAGGGGCTGTTTTGAGCGAGTGAGATGAGCCCTGGGGTCAACTAGGGGTCAGCCCCTCAGGCTGTTATGAGGGACCCTAGCTGGGAAATATTATTTTAAAAATCCCCAACAAGAACATAGGAGTTGATCAACAAATATTTGAAGGGAAGAAGAAAACAAAGGTGACAAATAGCAAGGGAATGTCAGGCCAGCTTTGTAACTGACACTGAGCAAGGGCCCGCTGCCCAGCACAGAGACATCAATCCTAAGGCACCAAACTTTGCAAATAGAAAAAGCTTTTTCTTGGAAGTTGATCATTGAGAAGGGAATCATCATGCTCAAATGGGTCTCCCCAGTCAGTTGGTAGTAGGGAATTTATGGGAAGAGAGAGTGAAGACATGCTTACTCATTAGATGCTAAGAAGGGGAAGTTTTAGGGGCTTTCTGTGCAAGCAAAGACAGTCATGGTGCCTCTTCGATGGTCACTTGTTTCTTTCCAGAGGTGGATATCATGTTTTGAGTTTATGACATCAAAAGGTCATCATCTAGACAAGCAGGCTTTTTCTGAACATCTCCCTTCTTAAAAACCCTGTTTCCAACCCTGAGTGGATTCTAAAGGCTCTTCCTGAACAACTACCTAAGGTCACTTCATTTAAGGAATTCATGTCAGGCTGTGTCCAGGCTGTAACCAGTCTCAGAAACATCTACAGTCCAGCACTGCAAGCCTGCTGACCACAGTGTGTGGAGCGATGATCACTCCATTCACTTTTATACCTGCCTCAGTCTCTTGTTAAGTTCTTGAAATATGAGCAATCTTTTAATAAATTGGCCTTGCCAAATGGAAATCAGGGGCAGAAGTCTACATGAAATATGCAGAATAATTTGTTCTTTTTAAAAATGTATTTTCATTTATTTGGTCTCTTTGCCCTCTTTCTTTGCCTTCTTTCTTCCTCTCCTTTATCACCCTGTGCTCCCCGCTCATTTTGTTGCCTTTCCTCTGTTATAGCCAACTGCATCCTGGTGTGGCACTGAGGCAACTGAGGGTCCCTGAGCCAGATAATAACTGCTGTTAATCTGTCCTGGGTGGCATCTAAGGAGGAGGGCGCAGGACTGGGGCTGAAATTGGATAGGTCGTTCTGTAAATCGAGTGCCTCTAGTAAGCATTTTACTTAAACTCAACCAGATATTGCACATTATATTGCTATTAATTGCTACTAATGAGGAAGCATTGTAATCAATTACAAAAAAAGTTGAGACTGTTTCTCAATTACCTTTCCTTTTTTCTTGCTTAAGATTAATGATTCCGAGATGCTGCGGCAAGATGGCAGACAGGTAACATGCACCTTCTGTCCCAGAGTAAAGGGAAGCCTCGATTAGGGGTTTAGAACTCACATTGAATAGATAGAAACAGTGATAGTTTAGATTGGGAGATAGAGGATAAAACTGGACGAACACTGAAATCGAGCATTTGGCTTCGGAGGAGCTACACAGAGGTCAGTAGTGGGACTGCCATTCCGCCATTTCGCCATCACGCAGATGGCGGGATAGAATCCTGGAGACTTGGAGGGGACTTCGCACACACACCCACGGGAGCTGGACCCAACACGGAGTGCAACCTTGACATCACACTGTCACCCTGCCCATGGGACACAAACTACAAGTTTCGGGTGAGTCGGTTTGAGGTGGCACACAGAATCGCCATCTTTAGCGGCAAACGTCCCGCAGCCTGAGGTGCTGGGCTGTTGTAGGTCCCTCACGTGAGAAAATAGGGATCAGATCCATGAGAGTAGATACTCAAGGATACAGGGAGTAATCGCAGAGGGAACTGGGAAACCAGTGCCAGCGGTACTCATCCAGAGCTGAAACGTGGCTCCCTCCCTCCTGTTGTGGCGGGACAGTGGTACAGACACAATCTCCACAGACATACGAGCACACATACACCTGGATCCCAGACACACCAGAGGGGATCCTAAGTCATCCCACTGCACTGTGGAGAAAGGTGAGGTCTGCGGAGGCAGCTGATCCCCACTTGGACAGAGCACTCCTTTTTGGCAGAGTCTTGCGGGACAATTAGACACAATAAGAGCAGTTCCGAGTGCAATCACCATGCATGGACATACCTGCTACAGATTCTCTCCTGGGGGTGGGGTTTGAATATCATCCCTCCCACAAGAGGATTTGGTCCTCCCAAGTGGTCTCCCAAGTGGTTGGAAAGCCCTGCAATAAAAAAATCCACGATAGCAGCCATATTCCTTCCACGCTATAGGCTTGGGGCCCCACAGGATCCACTGCCTCTCAAACAATACAGTAGACACAGAATATTTCATGGAACCATCTCTTTGGTCATTCAGTGTCCCACTTAAACCCAGGACATTGTGAGGCATTCTGCCATTTTCTACATAATCGGCAAAATCTCTATAGACTAAGACAGACTGCACCTGCAGATTGTGTGAAAGCACTGCCATCCTGAGTTCTGGAGGGAGCACTGCTTCCTGCAGTATCAACTTCACCTGGTGGAACTGGGTGTCCACAGTGCAGATTCCACCTGCAAGAACATACAAGGGTTTTTTCTTTTCTTTCTTTCTTTTTTTTTTTTTTTTTTTTTTTTTCTTTCTGTATGGGGATTTGAATCCAGGGTCTTGCGCCTGCTTGCTATGTAGGTGCTGGACCAGCACGCTGGGCCCCCAGCCCATATTTTTTACTTTTTGAGACAGGAGCTTGCTGGGTTGCGCAAGCTGCCCTTGATCTAGGGCTTCTGGTCCTCCAGCCTCCTCTCCCCAAGCCGCTGGGATTGCAGGCATGCACCACTGAACCTGACTACAAGTGTTTTTATATGTGTGTGTGAGCGTGTATGCATGGTTTTGTTTTTGTTTTTGTTTTGCTTTTTTTACTTTGTTTTTTGTTTTTTGGGTTTTTGTTTGTTTGTTTGTTTTTGTTGTTTTGTATGGGGGTTTGAAAGCAGGGTCTTGCGCCTGCTTGCTTTGTAGGTGCTAGATCCTGACACTGTGCCCCCAGACCATACTTTTTACTTTTTGAGACAGGGTCTCGCTGGGTTGCACAGGCTGCCTGTGATCTCAGGCTTGTGGTCCTCCTGCCTCCGGCCCCCAAGCCACTGGGATTGCAGGTGTATGCCATTGCACCTGACTACAAGCGAGTTTTTATGTGGGTGGGAGCGTGTATGCGTGAGGTTTTTTTTCTTTTCTTTTTATTTCTATTTTCTTCCTTTCTTGTTTTACTCTCTTCCCTCTTTCTATTCTCCTTTTTATCTTAAGCTATATATGTGTCTTTGTATTAATTATTTTACCCTTAAGCCTTAACCTTAATTTTAATTTTGACAGTTATTTCTATTAGCCTCTGTGCTCTACCTCCTCTTTTCCCCTCTTCTGTCACCAGATCCCCCACTTTCTCAACCTACAGAGGAGAAACAAAATCTATTGCGTCCCTAGCCCTTAGCCCCTTCGGAGTTGGGCTGGTGGACTAAAGAGAGAACCACACAGACCAAAAAGCTGAGAATATACCCAGCTTATAAGCTCAAATAAGCACGAGAGATTCAGCACCACACAATCTCAAAGGAATAACAGAGGAAGAAGTTCTGCACACTCAGGAGAGATGAATTCTACTTCCCAGACCATATTATGGGAAAACAAAGTAAACCTTCAAAAAACACAAAGGGGCAGGATGGATCTGAAGGCCCCACAGAGCAAAGCCCCCCAACAAATAACTCCAAGGACTCTCAATTCTTAGAGATCTCTGATTCAGAATTCAGAGTCATGGTTATAAACATGCTAAGAGAAATTAAAATGAATACCACAAGCACCCTGGAAATCCTTGAAAAGAAGGTATCTCACTTGGAATTCGTTCTATCATCCCAGCTAGAAATGATAAGGGAAAACCAAGCAACTCTCCTTGAAACTGAATTGAATTTGGTTAAAGAATCCTTTTCATCAAGATTGGATGAATCTGAGCTGAGGATTTCTGATTCTGAAGATGCCATAAATGAACTTAAATACAAACAGTCAGAAATGGAATCAATGATAAAGGTATTTTAAAAAGATTTCCAGGAGAACTCAGATAGAATGAAAAAAACAAAACTTAAGAATTCAGGGCATCCCTGAAGGAGAAGAAAGATCCACTGGAGGCCTTCAAAATCTAGTAAAGGATATCCCAAAGATAGTACAGGAAATGGATATGTACACCACTGAGACATTCAGGACTCCTTTGAAGGCCGACTTAAGTAGATCATCCTCAAGACACATCATCGCTTGCATGCTGTCATTAGAGACCAGGGAAGCTATCCTGCAAGCAGCAAGACAGAAACCCCTCATTACTTATAAAAAAAAAACCTATTAAAATTACTGCAGACTTCTCCATATCAACATTGAAAGCTAGAAAGGAATGGACACAGGTGATTCAAATCCTAAAAAAAAAACAATCTCCAGGCAAGACTAATATATCCAGCAAAATTATCTTTGAAAATAGATGAGGAGTATAAGACATTTAATAACATTGATGCTTTTAAACGATATACAACCACCAAACCAGCACTGGAGAGGATTGTAAATCAACTACCACATCCAGGAGAGTTAAGACAACACTATAAAGGAAAACAAAGAACTGGTTAGCTGAAATGAGTGCAACCCAAGAAAGGACCAAAGCAAACATGATTCATAAATCAGTAACAGGTCATTATTGGATATATAACAATAAATGCTACTCAATAATCACTATTAATGTAAATGGTCTTAACTCGCCAATTAAGAGACAGAGACTGGCTAATTGGATGAGAAAACACAAACCATCAATATGTGGTATTCAAGAAACTCATCTAACTCACAAAGACTGGAATAAACTGAGAGTTAAGGGCTGGAAAAATGTATACCTAGCGGGGGGGAGGGGGAACAAAAGAAAGCAAGTGTTGCAATTCTAATTTCAGATAGATTAAATTTCATTCCAAAACTAATTAGAAGAGACAAAGGAGGATATTACATTTTAATAGAAGGAACAATTGACCAAGAATCAATAACACTCCTTAATATTTATGCCCCAAACATAGGGGCACCTAGCTTTATAATATGGAATATAAAGAATTTTATGGACCAGAATCAATAATAATGGGAGACTTCAATACCCCACTTTTTTCAAGAGAAAGGTCATCAAAACAAAAAATCAACAGAGAAACATCAAATCTAATCTCCATTCTAAACTAGTTGGATCTCACAGATATATACAGAATATTTCATCTACATGATGAGGAATATACATTCTTTTCAGCTCAACATGGTACGTTTTCTATGATAGATCATATGCTAGTCCATAAGAACTCCCTCAACAAATACAAAAAAGTAGAAATTATCCCCTGTCCCTTATCAGATCACAATGGGATAAAATTGGAGCTCAAGAGCAAGAATAATTCCAGAAACTTTACAAACTCATGGAGACTGAATAATACAATGCTGAATGACCCATGGATTGTTGATGAAATCAAATTGGAATTTAAAAAATTCCTACAATCAAATAATGATGAGAACACTTCATACCAAAACATATGGGATACAGGAAAGGCAGTTTTAAGAGGGAAATTTATAGCATTAAGTGCCTTCATCAATAAAGAAGAGCCAAATAAATGACCTAATGATGCATCTTAAGACACTAGAAAACCAACAAAAAATCAAGCCTAAAAGGAACACCCAAAAGGAAATTACAAAAATAAGGGGAGAAATATCTCAATTAGAATCCAAAGAGATAATTCAAAAAATTAATAAGACTAAGAGCTGATTCTTTGAAAAGATTAATAAAATAGACACCCCTCTGGCTAACCTCATCAAAAAGAAAATGGAAAAATCCAATATAGTACGGATTATGAAACACAAAGGATCCATAACCACCGACTCCAACGAAATACAGAAAAGTGTCAGGGATTACTACAAGAGACTGTATTCCCAAAAATATGAAAATGCAGAAGAAATGGACAAATTTATCAACAGGTATGACCTATGAAAACTAACCCCAGAAGACATAACTGACTTAAACAAGCCCATTACCTATACAGAAATAGAAAAAGTAATTAAAAGTCTCCCAACAAAGAAGAGCCCAGGTCCTGATGGATTCACGGCAGAATTTTACCAAACTTTTAAAGAAGGTATAATACCTGTCTTCCTCAAATTATTCCAAAGAATAGAAAAGGAGGGAACACTCCCAAATACATTCTATGAAGCTACCATCACCCTGATACCTAAACCAGGAAAAGATTAATCTAAGATAGAGAATTACAGACCCATCTCCCTTATGAATCTAGACACAAAAATATTTAATAAAATTCTGGCAAACAGGATCCAGCAGCATATAAAAAAGATTATTCATCATGACCAAGTGGGATTTATACCACAGATGCAAGGCTGGTTTAACATATGGAAATCAATTAATGTAATCCAGTATATCAAGAAACTGGCAAACAAAAATCACATGATTATCTCAATTGATGCTGAAAAGGCCTTCAACAAAGGTCAACACCTTTTCATGATAAAAACACAGGAGAAGATAGGTATAACAGGCAAATACCTTAATTTCATAAAAGCCATTTATGACAAACCTACAGCCAACATTATATTAAATGGAGAAAAACTGAAACCATTTCCTCTTAGATCTGGAACAAGACAAGGATGTCCTCTCTCCCCTATTCTATTTAACATAGTAATTGAAGTCCTGGTCAAGGCAATCAGACAAGAGAAAGAAATCAAAGGGATACGGACTGGCAAGGAAGAGATCAAATTATCCTTATATGCAGATGATATGATCTTGTACCTGGAAGACCCAAAAACCTCAACCAGAAAACTTCTGGATCTAATTAACTCCTTCAGCAAAGTCACAGGCTACAAAATTCACACACAAAAATCAATAGCTCTTCTTTACACCAATTCCAAACAGGAAGAGAAGGAAATTTCAGGAAAGCTACCATTCACAATAGCCCACCAGAAAATTAAATACCTTGTAATCAATCTAACCAAAGACCCTTCAGATCTCTATAAGCAAAATTTCAAAACATTAAAGAAAGAAATAGCAGAGGACACTAAAAAATGGAAAGACCTCCCCTGCTCCTGGATAGGGAGAATTAATATTGTAAAAATGGCTATCCTGCCAAAAGGAATCTATAGATTTAATGCAATACCCATTAAAATTCCACTGACTGACTTTACAGAAATAGAAAAAATGGTCCTAAAATTTATATGGAACCACAAAAGACCACGTATAGCCAAAACACTTTTAAGCTGCAAATCTAATGCAGGTGGAATCACAATCCCTGACTTCAAACTATACTACAGGGCAGTGGTTGCAAAAACAGCTTGGTATTGGCACAAAAATAGGCCCGAAGACATCTAGAACAGAATAGATGACCCAGATATACCTCAACACACCTATTGTTGTTGTTGTTGTTAGGTGCCGTCAAGTCAGCAACACACCTATAGCCACCTTATTTTCGCCAAAGGAGCAAAGCAAGTAAACTGGAAAAAGGACAGCCTTTTCAACAAATGGTGCTGGGAAACATGGTCATCCACATGCAGAAAAATGAAAGCGGACCCACATCTCTCAATGTGCACGAGAGTTAACTCAAAATGGATAAAAGATCTCAACATAAAACCAGAAACTTTAAAACTTATAGAAGGCAAGATAGGTAATACACTCCATCATATAGGTATAGGAAAGTATTTCCTTAATAGGACTCCTCAAGAAATTGCAACAAGAAATTGCAACAAGAATAGATAAATGGGATCACATGAAATTAAAAAGCTTCTGCACAGCAAAAGAAACAATTAACAGAGTCAAGGAAACCCCCACGGAATGGGAAAAAATCTTCACATTTTATACATCAGATAAAGGTCTAATTACTAGAATTTATAAAGAACTCAAGAAAAAAACTCCCCGAAAAACAAATAACCCAATACACAAATGGGCAAAGGAACTGAGTAGACAGTTCTCAAATGAAGAGTTCCATAAAGCCATGAAACACATGAAAATATGCTCAGTATCTCTAGCCATTAGGGAAATGCAAAATAAAACAACTCTGAGATTTCACCTTACACCAGTAAGAATGGCCAAGATCAATAAAACAAATAACAACAAATGCTGGTGAGGTTGCAGTGAAAAAGGAACACTCTTACATTGTTGGTGGAGCTGTAAATTGGTCCAGCCACTGTGGAAATCAATATGGAGACATCTTAAAAAACTGAAAATAGATCTACTGTATGACCCAGCTATAACACTACTGGGAATTTACCCAAAGGAAGATGGGTCATCATACCACCGAGACACCTGCATCTCCATGTTCAATGCTGCACTTTTCACAATAGCAAGGATATGGAGTCAACCAAAGTGTCCTTCAACAGAAGAATGGATAAAAAACCAATGGTACATATATACGGTGGAATACTACTCAGCAATCAAGAAAAATGAAACAAGGTCATTCGCAGCAAAATGGATGGAATTAGAGAAAATTATTTTAAGTGAACGAACCCAAGCTCAGAAAGAGACACACCACATGTTCTCACTCATATGTGGGAGTTGAATCAAAATTATGAGGAATCATCCTATTCAAAGGTCAGATCAAAATAAAGTGGGGGGGGGGAAGCTAAGAATGGTGTCAATATAAATGGTCTAGAAAATGCATGCAGTTGTTCTGACAAGATAATAACAAAGTTCGCTACAAGACAAATTTCTATCTTAAACAGAACTGGGACTCAAGTACATATAGAAAAATATTACCAATAAATGATAGAGAAGACTTAGATGGGGAGGGTGCGGGGGAGGCATAGAAGAGGGTAAGGGGGAACCTATATGAATAATGCACATCAAAATACATATATGTAAATTCCACAATGAAAAGCATGTCAGAATGAATCACATTAAGGTGTACATTAAAAATGTCCAATAAAAAAAAAGAAAAGAAAAGATTACTGATTCCCTTTCTGGGGAAAAAATATTTGAAAAAATAAATGTCGAAAAGGGAATAAGATTCAGTATGAAAGGAAAATGTTAACCCTTTTAACACTGGGCAGCTTGCTGGTCAATTCACACATTAAGTAGATGTTTATTGTAGAATTAGACATGATAATTTTAATATGTCATTTGCTGATCCTCCTGCATCCAAGCTGACACACTAACTTAAATCTAATCAGTTAGCAACTAGAAGTCCACATTATATACATCCTGTGCTGCCTAAATCCATGCTGAATAAATCCAGGATCCCTTAAAACAAAGGAGAGTAACATATGATGAGTAACATATGATAACATATGATAACATATGATGAGTAACATATGATAACATAACATGTCCTTAATTTCAAATGAGAACTTCTAGACTGAAATTAGAAGTATGAACAGGGAATAAAACCCCATTGTGAAAGATCTTATTCATGAGTGCAAAACAAAACCAGAACCTGGTATCTGTAATAGGCAAGAATAAATTTGTATACAATATCTATTCATAGACAACAGGTTGTAAAATACAACATAACAATTCTCTATCCTTCCCTTTAAAATTTCCTTAAAATATTTTATGACATTTCACCCAAATCCGTTGTTCTAGCTCAGAACTTTTATGAACTCCCAGATATTTAATGCAAAATTCTGTGTGAAGGTATGCATGTACATTTTTCTGGAGTGTGGGTACAAGAATATCTGACAATGATTTTTGCTATTTGTGACCCCCAAAAGATGAAGAATTACTGCCCTGTCATTTGCTGGCAATTTGGAAAACAATGTGAAGGAAATATCTGCCTTTTATTTATTGTGGTATTTTTATTTGACAGAAGTCGAAAGGGCTGCCCAAATCAAGGCTTACTGATTACAAGAAACAGAAGCCCAATGACTTCACTAAAATGGATAAAACATACCTGTTTCTCAGAGTTTTGGTTGGAGGGAAAAAAAAAAAACAGAAAGAAAAATCCTGTTTGTCTTAAACAAAAACCTAATTTATTGAATGAATATCACAGAGTTTCTATAACTGATGAGAAGATTGAAGGATCAGATTTTAAAAACTGGGTAGCAGCTGATGCAGGCCATTGGAGGAAATTGAAAATCCCAGCCTTGAAGACAATATGCTTATTACCTTGTTTCCAGCACAGATGCTGCATGATGTAGCAATGCCACCTGAATACAAGGTGTCACCAACTCTGAAGAAACATGAAAGAAAACTGGGTTTTCCTTTATTGGAAGACATTTGATTACTGCTTTGATCTTGTTGCTAATTATAGGTTTGTTTAAGTTGTTTATACCCTCTTCATATACATTTGGTAGATCATAGGCGCCTGGGAATTTATCCATCTCTTCAAAGTTTTCCAGTTTCTTCGAATATAGGTTTTCAAAGTTTTCCCTAATGAGTCTCTGTGTTTCATTGGTCTCCATTGTAATGTCTGCTTTTTCATCTCTGTTTCTGTCACTGAGTCTTCTTTCTCTTTCTTTTGGTGAGATTAACTAAGGGTTTGTTGATCTTATTTATCTTCTCAAAGAATTAGCTCTTTGTTTCATCAATTCTTTTTATTGTTTTTTTTTTAGTCTCCATTTCTTTAATTTCCACTCTGACTTTTATTATTTCTTTCTACCTACTGATTTTTTGAGGGCTGGGGTTTAGCTCAGTTGGTAGAGTGTTGCTCGGTGCTTTCTGAGGACTTGGATTCAATCCCTAGCACTGCAACAATGGGAGAAGGATGTGGCAGTCCACTCCTGAAACAACCAGCCATTGAAAACCCTATGTATAGCAAAAGAGCACTGACATAGTGCCAGGCATGGCTCAGTGTCAGATGGTGTTTCATTCTGTTGTACATAGGGTCCCTAAGAGCTGGACCCATTTTGACGGCACCCAACAACAACAGATTTGGAGTTTTGCTTGTTTTTGTTCTAATAGGACCTTGAGGTGCATCACTATTTATTGAGTCCTCTCTGATTTTTTAATGTAGGCATTTACAGCTATAAACTTCTCTCTCAGAATTGCCTTCGCTGTATCCAAAAGGTTCTAGCAGGTTGTGCTTTCATTTTCATTTGATTTCAGGAATTTATTTTTAATTGTCTCCCTGATTTCTTCAAGTATCCATTGATTTTTTAAGAGTGTAGTGTTCAATCTGCATGTATTTGTGAAGTTTCTACAATTTCTCTTGCTGTTGATTTCTAGTTTTATTTCATTTGGTCTGTTAAGATACGTGGAATTATTTTGACTTTTTCTGTTTTTGTTAAGACTTGATTTATGGCCTAAATTGTCATCTATTTTAGAGAAAGTTCCATGGACTGCCAAGAAAAATATGTATTCTGTAGCTTTTGCATAGAATATTCTTGCAGATTCTGATTAAAAGAATTTTATCTATTGTGGTGTTTAACTTCAAAGGTTCTTTGTTGATTTTAACCTGGATGCTGTATCTATTGGTGAAAGCATTGACGTCACCCACTATTATTGTGTCTTAGCCTAGCAGGCCCTTTAAGTCCAGTAGTGTTTATGAAGTTGAATGTACTAATGTTCAATGCATATGTTTACAATTGTTATAACTGCTTGATCAATTGTTCTCTTTATTAATATGCAGTGACCTTCTTTATCCCTTCTAATTTTAGCTTGAAGTCTACTTTCTCTGATATAAGGGTAGCTAATCCTCTGTTTTTGTTTGTTTCCACTTGCTTGGTGTATCAGTTTCCATCCTTTCACTTTCAGTCTATGAGTGTCCTTGCCAGTGAGATGTGTTTCCTGCAGACAACAAATTGTTGGGAGTGGATTGCCACATTCTTCTCCTGTAACAACTTACCAAATCATAATACTTGAAAACAAAGTATGCCCTGACTTTTACTTTTGGAATGCTATGTGCAATCTGTCATCTCTTACTTAGTATTCATAATAGCAATTCTATGATAGTCAGTGGGGGATTTTGATGTAGATAAAATAAAAGTTAATTTTTTTCTCAATATTTTAAAGAAAAGTTGACAAGTCTTCCAGATAAACCAAGAGTCAGTTTCTAGAGAAGGGAGGAATATACATGAGTACCTTTTTACTATGAAAATATTACAGACAAAACAACATCAAATACTTTACATATGATTTGTAATCTGCCCTTTACAAAATTCTTTCACCTTTGCTAAAAGAGCTGCTTTGATTCTCATTGTGCAGAAGTGAGGTGCCAAGGTTAGTGAACTGAGTACCTTGTTTACACTCAATGTGGGATAGAGACCTTATTTGTCCATTAAAAAAAAAGAATTTTCACCAATAACATATTTAATAGAGTTATCATAATACCAATGAAGTCTAAAAGCATTGAATTCAAATTATCCTTTTAATATCAACTCTTCCCCAATCTCTCCTTGACCCTGCCACCAAATTCAACTCCTAAATCTTTCTTGCCTTTATAAGTTTCCCTCCTTCCCACGTTTCCTTCTCTCTCTCTCTCTCTCTCTCTCTCTCTCTCTCTCTCTCTCTTTTTCCCTCTCTCAGTGTGTGTGCGTGTGTGTGTGTGTGTGTGTGTGTGTGTGTGTGTGTAAAACAAAGAAAACCAGAGTATTTTTGGAAAGTAAAATAGGAGGGACTAGAGTAGCATCTTTGCTTCATCTCCATTTTCATCTCAGAGAGTTGACTTGGGATAGGATTGCTAAAAGAATAAAAAAATCCACTGTCGAAGGGAATAGAGGTAAGTGGTAACCTGAGGTTCAGACACTCAAGAAGGGGAACAGGTGGTGAGGAATGTGATGGAACATCCCCAGGTAGACAGGATCCTAGTTATAGAGACCCATAAACTGGAGGGCAAACTGGAGGGCATACTAATCCAGTGGAATTTTTGGAAAGATAGGAGACTGGCCACAGCAAGCAAATAGTCGGCATATTTCTAAGGACAGCATTGAGACTGCAGCAGTTTTAAAGTTTAAGTGACCTTGAAATTGACATTTCATGTCATTAAAAAATATAAGTACTAAAGTAAATGTGTTAGATCTCCACCTCCCCTTCCTCCTTCCTTCCTCATTCTTCTGTTCCTAGTGTGGAATTTTAAAAAACAATCTCATTTTAAGTGTAAATAATATGAAACGCTCCCTTGAATCCCGGATCTTTTATCATATTCACATCATTGTCTAGCTTTTAGCGCCCCCTCATGGTATGAAGGAGCCATGTATCTGAGAGCCATGAACTAAGAAATGCAGCTCATGTTTATTGAAGGATATTTATTAAG
The DNA here is from genome assembly GCA_007922755.1 of Pedetes capensis. Taxonomy (NCBI): domain Eukaryota; kingdom Metazoa; phylum Chordata; class Mammalia; order Rodentia; family Pedetidae; genus Pedetes; species Pedetes capensis. The sequence continues at coordinate 13,172 of VMDO01024012.1, forward strand.
TATACTTTGTAAAACCAAATTTCATGTTAAAAGTGTTGTGCAATTTTTAGTATTAAGTGGAAAATAGTTTAAGTGAAGTTCATCTAGGTTTTTTATGTGTGTTTGTCTGATTGTAAAACTATATTTTGGAAAGGCTGAACATAAATCAAATGCATCCTCACGTGATGGCATATGCCCTTGTTTCCCACTGGTGAAGCCTCGTATCAGGAGCTCCAAGTTCCATTAACTAAGCTGTATTTGGGCCAAAGTTTCCGATCTTGGATCCAGAACAGTTTTCTTAATGTGACGATGGCATTTAGAGGTTCTTGACTTCTGAAATATCTTGTGGAAAGTGACTCTTCAGTGTGGTCTAAACACCATACTGGTCTAAACTAAGCTTTTCTTGGTTTCTTCCACATAGAATAATAGGTTTTTGTTTGTTAGTTTGTTTGTATGTTTGTTTTTTGTGGTACTGGGATCTGAACGCAAGGCTTCGCACTTGCATGCTTTGGGTCTCTACACAGACTGCCTCTGGTCTCGAACTTGAGCTCCTACTGCCTCCCCTCCCGAGCTGCTGGGATTACAGACATGGGCCACCGTGCTCAGCTGTTTCCTCTTCTTTAAGATCCTAACCATCCTATAATGCCTGGTAAATTTTTTCAGCAGTCCTTAACCATTTCCTCTCATTATCATTTCCTTTCTGTGTATGTCCACACTAAAGTTACGTTTAGTACTTTTGCCATATGCTCTATTTCCTACTTGGTCACATATGTAAACCTAATCTCCACAAAATTCTTACATCAATGATGGTGACAATATTCTTATATTTCTTTGGTACCTTATTACAAAATGTAACTAACCAAATTGTTCTAAAATGACAGAAACTAATCTGAAAATTTGTTGAGAAGAAAAAAGAAGATTTGGAAACTATTTTTAGGTAATCTGACATTGCCACAATATTTTGATTACGTTCTACAAAAATGAATAATGCTTCACTGTAATTTTAAAAACCAGGTACCATGGTGCATGCTTGTAATACTAGTAACCTAGGACACTGAGGCAGGAAGTCTACAAGTTCAAGGCCAGAGGCAGCTTGTACCACTTAGTGAGACCCTGTCTCAAGGTAAAAAATAAAAAAGGGATGAAGTGTGGCTCAGTGTTAGAGCACTTTCCTAGCATGAACAAGGCCCCAGGTTCAACCCCTAGTACAAATAAGTAAAGATATATATATATATATATATACATATATATATATATATAGACAAATAAATAAATAAATAAATGCATACACCACTACAGAAAAAACAGGTAGTACTTTGAAAATGATTATTGAATTACACTGAAGATAATAAATAAAATTCACATTATATAATCTTTTGTCCTTAATATAAAAGGTAATAAATAAAAATAATTATTTGACTAATTAAATAACAATAATTTAGATCTATTGAAAGACTGAAAAATAAAAGCTAAAACTTCTCTCAATATTGTTATGGGCTTTGGTATCTCTTTAGCAAAATATGGACATAGATAAGCATTTCAACATTAATGAGTAAGTGTACTTTTATTACATTTGAAGAAAAACATGTTTGAAAATTCTTATCCCTACCTCAAAATTACTAGTTCTACTGGTACTTCTGACTAGAATGCTTTATCCTTCAACTTGTACCTTTAAATTCTAGCCATTTTTAATATTCAAATGTTCCATGAAGTACTTTATCTTCTTAATGTATTATTACATTGTGCCTTCATTTATGGTAATTTTTTAATATGTGAGATTTCCCTTTAACTTCTTAAGACTAAGACAATTTATTATCATTTTATAGTCCTTAATAGCTTGCCCAGAATAGGTGCTCAATAAATATTTAAGTTAATACCACTGAATAAAGCAACAGAAATGTCATTTTCACTAAATAATGACCAGCTGTGCTTTAGCAGTGTAGACATTCTGAGTTATTTGTCGACAAGCATTTTGTTTTCAATATGACTAGCAAGTGTTAGTTCCACAGACCATTGAAGAGGTAATGGGGAGGTCATTATATGAGCTTGTCTTTACTACATGTACTCTAATTGAGCACAAGTTGGAGAATCAGAGTTAGAATAAGCCACAGACCTCATCTAAACTAACAGCCAAACCAAGAAAAATACTTCAAAGAACACTTGGATAGTGTGATAAGCTGTTTAAAAACAAACAAACAAACAAACAAACAAAAGGTTCAGAGAACTAAGAATCCAAATGACATTGTCTTAAGAAAAATGCCAACTCACAAAAGAGCCCCCTAACCTTGACTACCAAAGCCAAATTATTGATTGATGTACATTCGTATGGTTTTTAAACATTTAAAAGTGGCACCAGTTTAATGCATGATTTCAAATGGTCCTGTAAGATCTCTAATTTATTTTAGTGCCAACATTAATTGCATTTTTTATTTAGACAGGATCTCATTATGTTAGCTGTGTAGCCCAGGTTGGCCTCAAACTTCCAATTCTCCTGCCTCATCCTTCCAAGTACCTAGGAATACAAATGTACCCTATCATGCATGGCTTAAATGTGCCCTTATGCAGGTAACTTTAGCATGGCTGTCTTTTCCCACATTCCTTAAACAGAGTACAGAAACTCAGCCATCAATAATGGTATCCTGGATCCTGGCTGAGTTCCTTTGTCGAATTCCTATGGAAAAAAGCACCCAGACTCAGCCCCCAGGTGCCTTCTCATGAATCTTCTGCTCTCACCAGAAACAGAAAGAAAAATTGCAAGAATATGTTGCCTTTCAAAAATATAGACCTGATCTGCAGATGTACAGACAACTGTGGATGGAGTCTAACATTTTAAATAAAATGTTCACATGGTTTATGTGATATAATTTAGCAGACTGTTTTTGGACTCCTTGTTTTCAATTCATGTCTACATTTTCCTATTCATTTAAATTTCAGGGAACACTCATGTCAGCATTGAAAGACGTATCTTAATTTCACTTTTGCTATTATATTCACTCACTCTATGACAAATAATATAAGATAGTGATATGAAATTGAACATACTCTACACTCAGAGAAAGAATTTTCTATCCTCAACACAGCAGGCCACTCAATGAACAAATTTTGTGATAAAGAAAAAACTAAAAATGAATGTCAAACATTATAGCCAAGATACATCAAAATGAAAATAGAATAATCTGGACTGATTCATGAATGGAAAAGCCACATTGCATTATAATATATGATACTCATTTATAATCCTTGTGTAGGGAATATATCTATGAATTGCCTTTATGTACCCATGTATTGCCTGTCAGGGGCATTTCATATTCAATCCATAACATTCCACCTCTGGCCCTCAAAAGCTCATGGCCATGTCATAATACAAAAAGCTTTTTTAGTCCACCTGCAAAAGGCCCCAAATTCTCAACAGTTCCAACATTGTTCAAAAGCCCAAGTTCAAAATCTCATCTGAAATTCAAGGCAACTCTTAGCTGTGAGGCTCTGTAAAATCAAAAGGGAAGTTACATATTTCTAATAGACAATGGCATAGAGTAAACATTCCCATTCCAAAAGAGAGGAACAGGGGCATAGAAAGGAAGAATGGCATCAAAGCAAGACCCAAACCCAGCAGGGCAAATGTTAAATCCTGTAGCTCCATATTCAGGGTCTAGAGCACCTGGTGTCCTTATATGAGCTCCAATAGGCTTCAGCAGCCTTGTCCCTATTGACTTGCCATTTACAGCCCACATAGTCTTTCTCCTGAGCTGGCTCCACTCACTACCTAGATCACTCCATAGAAGATATTCCACGTTCCAAGTATCTCCACCATCTTGGGGTATCCACTGCAGCTAAGGCTTCCCCTTCACAGTTTCATCCATCACTCTCCCAGGGGCTCCCCACAAGAAATCTGATTCTGTTACATATTGCCTGGATCTTATAGGCCTTCCTTTAAAATCTGGGTGGAAGTCACCATGAACCCATAAATCTTACATTCTGCGTTCTGGTTACATTCTGCTTACAAAATCAGCACCATGTGGTGACACTAACATCTGCTGCTAGCTCAATCAGTAGCTGGGATTCCTTAGACAATGGCTGCAGTGACCTCTGAGTGCTTGGGCAGCTGAACACATGAGAAAACTTCCCTAGGCTGCCCTATGCAAGCAGGATACTCCAGAGCTTTTCTCTCCCCAAGGGAAAATCTTTCAAATGACTTTGAAGTTTTACACTGTGGAGCCAGGAATGGGTGGGGTATGGCCAATTTCCTACAGTCCCAGTAGAAAGGGCCTGGTTTCTCTTAATGGCCCTAATCTCTCTAAAAACCACACTCTCCTTGTCTACAACTTTGAACTACTCCTTTTTCTGGTCAGAATGCATGTTTTCCAAATCCTTGTGCTCTACTTTTGCTTATGATTCTCACTGTTGATCTGGCTAAAAGAAGCCAGTAATAACCACGCCAAAGCCTCACTGGTATGCCATCTTGAAATTCTGTCTCCCAAATTAATTAAGTTTTCATCTTTAAACTCAGCCTCCTTCAAAGTTTCAGGACACAGACAATATATAGACAAATTATTTGCAGAATATAATACAAATGGCCTCTAATTCAATTCCCAATACAGTCCTCGTTCCCATCTGAACCCTTGTAATCCTAGACTTTAATGCCCACATTTCCACCAGCAATCTGGTGTTCTGCGCAAATAATAAAATTGCCCATTAAGCTCTGTTTATAATATTCTAGGGCTTCTCTAGGTTACATCTCCAAATTTTTCCAAATTCCTCCCACAAACCAATTCTGAAAGCCTAAAAAATATATGGTCAGATTTAGTGTTAGCAACGAGCACACTTCTCTGGTACTGATTTTCTGTCTTAGTTACTTTGGCATTGCTTTGATAAAACACCTGGAATAAACTACTTAAAGGAGGAAAAGTTCATTTTGAATTACAATTTCAGAGGGTGTGGTCTGTCATAGCAGGAAGGCATGGTATAATAACTCAGTTTACATCATGGTGGACCAAGAGGCAGAGAGAAGTGACTAAGGATAATATACCTCCAAGGATCCATTCCTAGGGGCCTACTTCCTCCAGCTAGGCCTCCCCTACTAAAGTTTATGCAGCCTCCCCAGATAATGCCACCAAATGGGGACCAAGTATTCAAACACATGAGCCTGTGAGGGACATTTCACATTCAAACCATAACACTGCTTATAAGTCACTTTCCAAAATTTAGTTTCTTGGCCACATGGAACTACAAGGGAGGTGAGAAATGTAGTGGTTACTTGGATGACAATATTATCAGCTGAAAATGATTCCAGTTATTAAGAAAAAAGGGAGAATAAATGTGGGAAAGAAGCTAGGTTCTTTGAGACAAATACAACCTGTCTATAATTATAATGATCCATTTTTAATGAATGCATATTAATAAGAAAAAAACTTAAGAAGTCCAATAGAGGAGAGGGACAAAGGATATGAACAAGTAATTCCAAGAAGAGAGAATTCAAATAAATTAAAAATACTTGAAGAGAAGCTCGGCAAAATTAGTGAACAGAAGAATGACATGAAATAATGTTTTATACTCATTTATTGATAAATTTTAGAAATTTAGATCATACCAAACATTAGTGGAAATGTGGATAAATGAGCATGTTCATATTTTATCTTGAAGATGCAGACTCATTTGGAAATTACTTTTTTAGAACTTAGTAAAAATAACTCTACATATATTTTATGATCTAACCATTACAATCTAGATATTTTCCCCCGATAAACTGCAACAGAAGTCCATAAGAGGATACTTGCAAATACCTGATTTGCAATATTTTATACTGTAATTTGTACTGAATTTCGATGCCCATTGCTTGGAAACTTCATGTATAAGATGTGGCACATCTATTATAAACAATTCCATGATGTAATATGGCTAATGAATAATACATTTCATGAGCAATTGGAGTCCTATTAAGGAAATGCTTTCCTATGCCTATATGTTGGAGCATATTGCCTATCCTTTCTTCTATTAATTTTAAAGTTTCTGGTTTTATGTTGAGGTCTTTTATCCATTTTGAGTTAACTCTCATGCACATTGAGAGATGTGGGTCAGTTTTCATTTTTCCAATCCAAGTGGATATCCATGTTTCCCAGCACCATTTATTGAAAAGGCTATCCTTTTTCCAATTTACTTGCTTTGTTCCTTTGTCAAAAAGCAGGTGGCTATAGGTGTGTTGAGGTATTTCTGGATCCTCTATTCTGTTCCAATGGTCTTCAGGCCTATTTTTGTACCAGTACCAAGCTGTTTTTGCTACCACTGCCATGTAGTATAGATTAAAGTCAGGGATTGTGATTCCACCTGCACTAGTTTTGCAGCTTAAGAGTGTTTTGGTTATACATGGTCTTTTGTGATTCCATATGAATTTGGGATCATTTTTTCTATTTCTGTAGAATCTGTCATTGGAATTTTAATAGGGATTGCATTAAATCTATAAATTGCTTTTAGTAGGATAGCCATTTTTACTATATTGATTCCCCCAATCCAGAAGCCGGGAAGATCCTTCCATTTTTTAGCATCCTCTGTGATTTCTTTCTTTAATGTTTTGAAATTTTCTTTGTAGAGTTCTGTAGGGTCTTTGGTTAGATTCATTCCAGGGTATTTAATTTCCTGGTGGGCTATAGTGAAAGGTATTTTATCAGTAATTTCCTTCTATTCCTGCTTACACTTGGTATAATTGCTAAAAAAAATTCCATAAGAATAGATAAATGGGATTACATGAAATTAAAAAGCTTCTGTACAGCAAAGGAAACAATCAACAGAGGCAAGGAAATCCCCACTGAATGGGAAAAAAAATCTTTGCATCCTATACATCAGAGGACTAATTTCCAGAATCTATGAAGAACTCACGAAAACAATACCCAAGAAAACAAATAACCCAATACACAAATGGGCAAAGGAACTGAACAGACAGTTCTCAAATGAAGAGGCCTGTAAAGCCATGAAACATATGAAAAAATGCTCAATATCCCTAGCCATTAGGGAAATGCAAATCAAAACAACTCTGAGATTCCACCTTACTCCAGGAAGAATGGCCAAGATCAGTAAAACAAATAACAAACAAATGCTGGTGAGGTTGTGGAGAAAAGGGAACCCTTTCACACTGCTGGTAGAGCTGTAAGTTAGTTCAACCTCTTTGGAAATCAATGTGGAGGTATCTTAAAAAACTAAAAATAGATCTACCGTATGACCCAGCTATAAAACTATTGGGAATATATCCAAAGTGAGATGAGTCATCATACCACATAGACACCTGCATCTCCATGTTCAATGCAGCACTTTTCACAATAGCAAGGATATGGAACCAACCAAAGTGCCCATCAACAAAAGAATGGATAAAAACAAACTATAGTACATATACACAATGGAATGCTACTCAGCAATCAAAAAATGAAATAATGTCTTTGCAGCAAAATGAATGGAATTGGAGAAAACTGTTTTAAGTGAACGAATACAAGCCCAAAAAGAGAAATACCACATGTTCTCACTCATCTGTGGGAGCCGAATCAAAATTAAAAGGAAGGAAAAGAATCCTATACAGAAATTGGAACATAACAAAAAGCTAAAGTCAACTTAGTGGAGAAGGGACAATTTAGGGAGCAGAAAGAAGGAGGGAGGGATCTAGCAAAAGGAAGACATGAAGGGAGAAGAAAGAAGGGAGAGGAGGAACAAGGAGAAGCAAGGAATGAGAGAGAGAGAGCGACCTCAAAGTAAATAGCCCAACTTTAATAGTTCGGGAAATAATTATAATAATACCAATAATACCAAAGAATGGTAATAATACAAATGGGCTAAATTAGTCATGTAATACTACTGTCAATGTAAAAAGATAGATCACTACAGAAAAAAGTTTGGACTTAAATCATAATTGGGATACAAGGGTTTATAGAAAAATAATCCCACAAAAAGACATGCAAGTAGAAGAGAGGCCTTTGGTGAAGGGGTGGGACAAGGGGGAGGAGGTGCACAAGAGGGTAAGGGGGAAGTTATCTTTGCAATGTACAATGAAATGCATATACGGAAATGTCACAATGAAATGTATGTTGGAATGAAACACATTAAGTTGTACATTAAATTTTTCCAATTAGCCAGGTGCAGTGGGGCACGCCTGTAATCCCAGCGGCTCGGGAGGCAGAGGCAGGAGGATTGCAAGTTTGAGACCAGAGGCAGTCTGTGTAATTCAGTGAGACCCTGTCCCAAAAAGTAAAAAAAATGGGCTGGGGGTGCAGCTCAGTGTTCCAGCACTTGCAAAGCATGCAGGCACAAGGCCCTGGGTTCAACCCCCAGTACCACAAAAGAAAAAAAAACCCAATTAAAAAAAACAATATATTTCATATTAAATATTTATATGTGTGTATATATACAAAAAGCACTATTAGTGGACACTAAAATTGTGCTGAGTGAATTAATTAAGCTTATTTTAAAGAGTTGATAGCTATCTATACCTAAATGACTACAAAGTTTCAAAATATATATACAAGCCAGGGATTGTGGCACATACCTGTAATCACAACACACACAAGGTAGAGGCAGAAGGATCACAAGTTCAAGGCCAGCCTGGGCTACATAGTGAGTTCCAGGGCATCCTGGGATATATACCAAGACCTTGTCTGAAAAAAATACAATAACAACAAAAATGATAATGCTAAAAATCAAAAATAAAAGATATACACAGAAAAACATGGCATAATATGTTTTTCAAAGACATATAGAGCATAAATCAGACACATTAGAGTAAAAAAATTCTATGTGGAAAAATTGAGAAATTCAACCAAAAATAAAAAGGGAGGAAAATAAAATACATTAAAATAAAAAGGGATGTTAAAAGCTCAACAATGACATGAGCTGATTAATTCAGTTCAGTGCAATATTTTTCCAATTCCCACACAGGATGAAGAGCAAAAGAAAAAAAAAGATAGATTAGAGAAGTATAACATAAAATTGAACAAGGATGCATTGCTGAGGAAATAAATGTCAGAATAAGAAAGATGAGTTAGGATACTACGGTCTTGGAGGTTAACTGAACTTGGTGTGCTTTCCAGATTCTTATCTGAATGAACTGAATTGACATGGGGCTGATTTGGGGATACCTAAGAGATTTCATGGGAAAGTTAGTGTTAGTTTTAGACAGGGTGAGGTTGAGGTGACAATAGTATATGAAGATGCCAAGCAGACAGCTGAATTTTAGGGTGTGGTGACCAGACAGACAGGGAGGTTCTGAAGACACATTTGAGAGTAATCATTAAGAAGGTAGTGAGTTCTTTAAGGAAAGTATAGAGGTTCACAAAAGAAATGGGCCAGACAATGCAACCTTGATGGGCACCAAAAAGTAAGAGAGGAACAAAGACAGTGATAGCAAGTCAAAGCAAGAGGTGACCAAAAGAATGTTGAAAAAACCCTCAGGAGAATGGACAAGTCTGAGCTACAGAGATTCAAGGTAACCAAATCGATGGTTTTTGAAAGTTGAAGGAGGAAAACCTTTCAAGAAATAGCATAGCTACAAATGGAGTAATTAAAAAATAATTCTTTGGAATTGGTAATAAGACTAGTTTGATATCATATAACTCAACATGTCCCAAAACAGCCAGATCACTTGCTCACTATAAACCTGCACAATGACTACTGAATCTTTTACCAGAAATATTCTTTACTTAGAAAGGATTCAACTGCAAATAACAGAAAATACAAATGAAAGCATTTAAACTCTTCATTCAAAAAAACATAGTAGACCAGGGATATGGTTTAGTGGTAGAGCACTCGCCTAGAATCACAATACCCTAGGTTTGATCCCCAGCACCAACAAAACAAAACAAAATATAAAGTTGCTGAGTGGATTAAAAGATAAGACCTAACTATCTGCTACCTATAAGAAGCCTATAAGAGACTCTTCACTTTTAAAGATATACATAAACTGAAAGTGAAGGGATGAAAAAAGGTATTTCATGCAAATTGTTGTTGTTAGGTTGAGTCAGGTCTGACTCAAATCAACCCTACGTACAACAGAACGAAACACTCCCTGACCCTGTGCCATGCCCAGCACTATGTCAGTGCTTCTCTGCTGTTCATAGGGTTTTCAATGGTTGATTGTTTCAGGATTGTTTTGGGAGTGAGCTGCCAGGTCCTTCTCCCTAGTCTGTCTTAGTCTGGAAGCTCAGCTGAAACCTGTCCACCATGGGTGGCCCTGCTGGTATCTGAGATACAACTGGCATAGCTTTCAGCATCACAGCAACATACCAGCCTCCACAGCATGCCAAGATGACAGACAAGTAGGGGGTTCTTCACACAGTGACAGGTGATCTGTGACATGTGAGTGGAAAGGTTACTTCTCCTTTTCTATATGGTTCCTTTAGGTTCTTGAATTTTTTGCTGGTGTCACCCACTGTGAGGGAACACCCACCACCGGCTCTGGCCTCTTCCCCTCTGTTCCACTGCTGGACACTGACTCACTCTGATCTCCTGGTGCACTGGGCAGCCTGGATCCATCTCCTGTTGTGACAGGTGTCCCTCACCTGAATCTCTTGCCACCAGACCTTGGGAATATCTACCTCCAGGACTGGATGTGACCTGCAGCTCACCTCATGCTGACATTTACTCTGCTGGCTGTGTCTGGTCACTACCTCTAGGGTACCCTGACCTGTGTCACTCTTTCCCAAGGCAAATGTCTGGGTGACCAGTGGCAGAGTCCCCCTCTCTCACCAGGGAGCCTATCTGAGCCATCCCATGACACTAAGAGAGCTGCCCACACCAACTGTCCCCTGACTGGGCAGACAGCTCCTCAGGTGCCCAGGATGACAGGCACAAGGATCCGTGTGGCAGTAGTGACCAATGGCTTTGTCCTAAAGAAGGTCATGTGTGCCTGGTGATGTCAGGGGCTGGGTCCCCAGGCCAGTCCACAGACAACCACAAGGGTAAGATCCCCAGGGCTCATTCACTCTCTGTCCCAAGCCTTGTGGAAAAGCTGAGCCGTCTTTTACAAAAGCAGTGCAGCTTTACCTATCTTCAACACAGTGAGAAGTGCCTGAGCCATCCCCTTTTTTCTCTCCCCACAGTGCATCACCCGGTGGCACACAGTGTGGCATTGTGGGCACAGCACAGGGCTCAAGGTTGACAGGGCACCGCTCCACTGGTTTTCATATGACTTTGTGCTACCCTGGGAAGGGGCTGCAGTCATGTTTCACAGAAGAGGAGCCCGAGACTCAGGTGGGATCCCCCAGGACACAGGACACTGGTCCTAGCTGATTTCAGAGTCCAGGCCCCCAACCCAGGGCTCTGCCCCAGCACAGGGCAGTGGCCCTGACACGTCATCTGCAGCTGCAGTGCCTCCCCCTGGCTGTGCCTCACAGCTTCATGCAACCTATGCACCCCCACCTCAGGGCTGTTGAACCGGGCTTCCCTCCCAGGCAGTGGAGCAAAAGGGGTTATTTCAATGCACACACCTGACATTGGGGGAGGAGGGGGGTGGAAGGGCAGAAATAGTGAGCTTTCTCTTTTGCAGTTGGGCTGACACACAAACTGAGGAGAGACAAGGAGGGAGAGGAAAAAGTAGGGTCAATGAGAGGCTACAGTGTGGACACCTGACAATGGAAATGTTAGCAGCCCAGAAACCTCAAACATAAACAAAACCTAAAACCTGATGCATTGGTGGCGGCTATTCCCAACCTGTTTGGATAGAGGGAAGTTTTTATACACATCACCACAAAACACTCAGCCTTTCAATTTGTGCTTCAAGTCATTTTCATAACATCAATAACATGGGAATGGGAGTAAGTGATTCTTTTGGGTTAGAAGATAAGACAACTACTAGCCCTTAGAGCTTAAGGATGATGCATTAACCAAGACAGGATTTTTTTTAATTAAAAATTATTTTTCATGGCACTAAAGATTTGCTTGATTTTTCACCCCCACAACGAAAAGACAACTATTTTCTGCACAACTTTCTATTTTAATTTCGATTGCTGATTAGTGCCTCCTCAGCCAAAATAAACCTCCTTCCCCCACCCTTTTTCTTGTTTGTGTGAACCATGCTATGGTTGTCTTACTAAGTGAATAGCTTTAAAGGTCAATAGATAGACTGTTTAGAAGCCAGGGACTTTAAAATGCATGAAAAAGGAAAACGCTCCAAACAGAACATATGATATTTGTGACCTTTCAGAAATAGCATTTGCAGAGCCAATGAACACAAAATTAAGTAGAGATGCATAGAGCACAAACCCACTGTGCTGCATGTTTGTGGACAGAAAATTAAATACACCAAGAACAAATTTGGCAATTCTACCTTAAAAACAATAGACCTCCATACTTCCTTGTGAGTGTATGACTGAGGGCCACAGAGATGTGCTGACCAACTGGAGGCTACCTTCAGGCCCAGACATTGCCCATAGTGCCTACGGTCTCTTCACAGTTCTGGACCACGTAGGCTTCCCCAACCTGGCTCCTTACCTCATCAAACCGGGAGTATCTGTCACTGCAACAGGAATACACCACACAGGGAAAAACTCAAAATCTCTTGAGTGACACTATGGTCCAAATGGAATAGATTGAATCCAATCAAGAGGAAACATCACATAAAACCAAAATGAAGAAATCGCTACTAATAAATGACCTCTGCAATCTAAGAAAACATAAATGTCATAAACATCAAAGGAAGACTCTGAACTGTCCCAGATTAAAGGAGGCTAAAATAAGAATGGCTGGACACAACAAATTCAGGATTCTGAAGATCTTCTACCTTGGATCTTCTTTTGTACTGGACTCTCAGGTTCATTACTTGCTAAATTACAAAAAAGAAATAATAATGATGATGAAAAATAAAAATAAAAAACCAGTAGACAGGAATTGACAAACGTTAAAGGGCTGGACAAAACCAGAGGAAAAATCCTTTTTTGTTCCTCTCCACCTTTCCTGTGGTAGTGTTAAAATATACAGCAAAGATTAAACAAAAAGCCAAGAAATATTCATATGTAGATTTTTCTGCCTTCACTTGTCTGTCAGTTTGCTGTACTGTGGGGCTTATGCGTTGCTATGATGCTGAAAGCTATGCTGTCAGTATTGCAAATACCAGCAAGGTCACCCATGGTGGACAGGTTTCAGTTGAGTTTCCAGACTAAGACAAACTAGGGAGAAGGACACAGCAGCCCACTCACAAAACCCTATAAATAGCAGAGAAACACCATCAGGTATACTGACAGAAAATGAGCCCCTAGGTTAGAAGGCACTCAAAAGATAACTGAGGAACAGTTGCCTCCTCATGATGGGAATGGAATAAAGCTACAGAGATTTCGATTTGCTGAGGTGGCATGACTCAAAAGGAGAAGGAACAACCTTCTAAGACAGCTAAAATGGTCTGGATTCAGATAATCATACGGTCTTCTATGCCAGGAATGATAGACTACAGAAAAGCAGGGTTGCATTCATCATCAAAAATGTTATCTCAAGATCAGCACTGAATTACAATGGTGTCAGTGATAGAATAATCTCCATATGCCTATAAGAAAGTCCGCCTGCAGCGGTAGCCCTGTGGCATCCAATCCTATCAGATCTCGGAAGCTAAGCAGGGTCGGGCCTGGTTAGTACCTGGATGGGAGACCGCCTGGGAACACCAGAAGCTGTAGTCTTGGGAGAAGGACCTGGCAACCCCCTCCCAAAAATCAATCTGCCATTGAAAACCCTATGAACAGCAGAGAAGCACTGACAATAGTGTTTCCCCCGTTGTACAGAGGGTCACTATGAGTCGGATACTGACTCGACGGCACCTAACAACAACAACATAAGAAAGTCCAGTTAATATGACTATTATTCTAATTTACACACTCACCACTAAAGCCACATATAAAGAAAGGGAAGACTTTTGCTAGCTTTTGCAATATGAAATAGATCAAACATGAAATCAGGATGCAAGATTAATTAATGGTCTGGAATGCAAGCCTCAGTAGTTGGAAAATATGGCCTTGGTGATAGAAACAATAGTGGAGATCACATGAAAAACTTTTTTCAGACCAATGACCTTTTCATTGCAAATATATTTTTTCACCAACATGAATGGCAATTATATACATGGGATTTATCAGATGAAACATAATGGAACCAAATTAGTAAATTTTCACATTTGTGAAAAGAAACAACAGAAAACCAACCTCAATATCAGATGTCAAAGCAAGACCAGGTGCTGATTGTGGATCAGACCATCAACCACTCATATGCAGGTTCAAACTGAAATTGAAGAAAATTATAACAAGTATAAAAGAGTCAAGATATGACCTTGAGTATATCCCACCAGAGCTCAGAGACCATCTAAAGAACAGATGAGCTGTGGCATGACATCAAAGACATTATTCATGAGGAAAGCAAAAAGATATTAAAAGGACAGGGAAAAAAAGAAAAGACCAAATTACATGTCAAAAGAGACTCAGAAACTTGCCCTTGAACATCGAGTACCTAAAGTAAAAGGAAGACATGATGAAGTTAAGGAAATAAACAGAAGATTTCAAAGGGCAGCTTGAGAAGACAAAATCATATATTATAACAATATCTGCAAAGAGCTAGAGATAGAAAATTGAAAGGGAAGAACATGCTCTATTTTTCTCTAGATTAAAGAATTGAAAAAAATTCAAGCCTTGGGTAGCAATAGTGAAGGACTCTACAGGGAAAATATTAAATGACACAGAAAACATCAAAAGAAGATGGAAGGAATACACAGAGTTTTATACCAAAAGGAAGTGGTTGATGATCAACCAAGCCAAGAGGTTGCATATGAGCAGGAACCACTGGTACTGAAAAAAAGAAGTGGAAGCTACTGCCTTTAAGGCATTGGCACAACACAATGCTCTAGGAATTGATGGAACACCAAAAGAGATGTTTCAACAAACAAATGAAGCACTGGAGGTGCTCACTTGCTTATGCCAAGAGACTTGGAAAACAGCTACCTGGCTGACTGACTGGAAGAGAACCATATTTGTGCCTCTTCCCATGAAAGGGGATCCAACAAATGAAGAAATTATCGAATATCATTAATATCTCATGCAAGTTAGATTTTGCTAAAGATCATTTAATAGCCCCTGCAGCAGTATATTGACAGGGAACTGCCAGAAAATCAAGCCAGATTCAGAAGAGGACATAGAACCAGGGAAAAAACTGCTGATGTCAGATAGATATTAACCAAAAGCAGAGAATATCAGAAAGTTATCTATGTTTTAATGACTATGCAAAGGCATTTGACTGTGTATATCACAACAAATTATGGATAACATTATGAAGAATGGAAACACCAGAACACATAATTTTACCATGAGGAATTTGTACATGAATCAGTGGACAATCATTCAAACAGAACAAGGAAATACTGCCTGGGTTAAAGTGAGGAAAGATGGTGTGAGGTCTGTATCCTTTCACCATACCTCTTCAATCTCTATGCTCAGCAAATAATCTGAGAAGCTGGCTTTATGAAGAAGAACATGGCATCATGATTGGAAGAAGACTCATTAACAACCTGTGTTATGCAAATGACACAGCTTTGGTTGCTGAAATTGAAGAGGATTTGAAACATTTACTGATGAAGATCAAAGTACACAGCCTTCAGTATGGATTGCACCTCAACATCAAGAAAACAAATATCCTTACAACTGACTCAGTATGTAACTTCATGATAAATGGAGAAGAGATTGAGATTGTCCAAGATTTTGCTTTACTTGGTTCTACAATCAATACCCTTAGAAGCATCAGTCAAGAAATCAAAAGATGCATTGCATTAGTAAATGCTGCTGTGAAAGACCTCTTTAAAGTGTTGAAAGGTAAAGATGTCACATTGAAAATGAAGCTGCATCTGACTAGTGCCATGGTATTTTCAGTTACATCATATGCTTATAAAAGCTTGATGTTCAATAAGAGAGACAAGAGTAGTGACGCTTTTGAGTTATGGTACTAGAGATGAATACTGAATATACCATTGTTGTTGTTGTTGTTGTTGTTGTTGTTAGGTGCCGTTGAGTCGGTATCCAACTCATAGTGACCTTCATAGGGTTTTCAATGGCAGACTGTTTCGGGATTGCCTTGGGAGTGGATTGCCAGGTCCTTCTCCCATTTTTGCAGTGCTGGGAATTGAACTCGGGACCTCAGAGACTGCAGCTCAGTGCTCTACCAACTGAGCTAAATCCCAGCCCGAATATACCATAGACCACAAAAAAAAAAAAAAAGAGATCTGTCCTAAAGAAGGGCAACCTTGGAAGCAAGCATGGGTACACTGCATCTGATATATTTTAGACAAATTGTCAGGAGGAACCAATCCCTGGAGAAGTACCTTATGTTTGGGAGAGTGGCAAGTCAATAAAAAAAAGGAAGACCCTCAACTAGATGGATTGACACAGTGGCTGCAACAAAGGACTTAAACAAGATCACGTGCATGGCACAGTGTTGGTGATTGTTTTCTTCTATTGTACATAATGTCCCAATGAGTTGACTCTGACTTGATGGCATGTAACAGCAACAACAACAGATTTTGCTGTGAGTTAAGCTATTGACACTGTAAGACATCTCTTTCTGGGAGGGAGCTCCCCACCTGGAGCCAATGCTTTAGGCTCTTAGCATGGGACCTCCTGGGGAACTTTCAACGACCCTAGGGCACATCCTTTCAGAGTCCCTGATACACTGTTACAATGTGGCTATAAAGGACATCATTGAGCTTACCTGGCAAAATCTAAATAAGGTTTTTAGAGCCAGTATTACCATTAAGCCAATGTTAACTTTCTGATTTTTATCAGTTTATTATAGCCATGTATGATAATTCTTTGTTTTTAGAAATCCTAGTAATTTTTAATACTGAGGCATCATGGCTGTAAGACACAAATCATTCAAAGTGGAAAATTTTTGATAGATAGCTATATTTATTTTATGCTGATAGAGAAGTGGAAAAGGGGGAGAAAAGACAAAGCAAATGCAGCAAAATGTTAACAATCAGGAAATGATATCTAATAATTCTTTGTACTATTCTTACACATTTTCTATAATTTATAATTTCTGAAATTGTTGAAATAGAATATTTCTAAAAAACAAAATATAAAAATAACATGATCAATTTATAGCCCACAGAATAAAATAAACCATAAATCCATATAGATACAAATAAGTGAAGAAATTGGAAGTTTGATGAAAAACAGAGATCATTATATAGTTTCAAATTACCTCCCCACACAAAACTAAATATTTACAAAGTAGAATAATAATATTACAGAAGAGAAAACCAGCAGATACCACCTTTAGTGATCAATGTGAACATCAGTAAGGAAAAATCAAAATAAAAGTCACATGATAGGACATAAGCAGAAAATCACTGAAATCACTCCATGATACTTTTGCCCCAAAA
>VMDO01024013.1:0-30518 GCA_007922755.1 Pedetes capensis
ATCATGTTTGGAAGAGTGGCAGGTCAACGGAAAAGAGGAAAACCCTCCACCAGATGGATTAACACAGTGTCTGCAACAATGGGCTTAAACATAAATAAGATGGTTTGCCTGGCACAGAATCAGCAAGTGTTTCGATCTGCTGTACATAGGGTCACTATGAGTCGGACTCGACTCGACGGCACCTAACAACAACAACAACTAAAAGGCAAGTGTCTTGAGAAGGACAACTTTGTCTTGCGCACTGACGTTGTCACCTCTGTGCCTAGGGGAAGTGAGGTATTTGTTGAGCAGATATATAATGACCCATGTAGGTTCCTTGTGACTATCTTAGATTAAGCTTTTATAGGTAAATTGTTTAAGTCCTGGGATATGTCTCAGGATATAAAAGGAATAAACCACTGACATGTGCCTGAACATAAATGAATCTCATTTGTACTCTGATAAGTGAATGAAGCCAGAGTCAAAAGGCTACACTATGAATGATTTTATGATAACTTGGAAAAGGCATAACAATAAGGACACAGAACACATCAGTGGTTTCCAGAAGCTGGGAGTAGGGGAAAGGGTTAATGACAAAGGGCACAAAGGCTTTTTTTTTTGAGACATGGTCTTGCTGTGTAGACCACACTCGTCTTAGGTATACAATTCTACTGCCTCTGCCTCCTCAAAGGAATTTTTTGAAGTGATAAAAATGTTCAATATCCTGATTGCTTTGTTAGGTGCCATTGAGTCAGATCCAACTCATAGTGATGCTATGTACAAAAGAACGAGGCACTACCCAACACTGTGCCATGCGGAGTCTTTTTATGTTTGAGGCCAAGTTACAGTCACTGTGTTTCTTTCATTTTGAGTTATGTCACATCAGCAAATGGAGGTCCAGAGAATTTACTCTGTTCCAGTCATTAAGGTTGACTCTAGTTTGAGGAGGAAACTCTTCCCCAGTCTTTTCTTGAATGCCTTCTAGTTTAGGAGGCTCATTTTTCGACACTATAAACAGTGCTTCTCTGCTATTCACAGGGTTTTCAATGGCTAATTATTTTGGGAGTGGGCTGCTGGGTCTTTCTCCCTAGTCTGTCTTAGTTTAGAACTCAGCTGAAACCTGTCCACCATGGGTGGCTGTGCTGGTATCTGAAATACCACTGGCATAGCTTTCAGGATTACAGCAACATGCAAGCCCCACAGCATGACAAGCTGACAGAGATGGGGCGGACAGACAGTGGTGTTTTAGTATGTATTTACTAAAATTCATAGATGTCGTTACAAAAAAGTGTCAGTTTTACTGTATGTAAATTATACCACAATAAATTTGACTAAAAATATCCATTCTCATCTAGATTATTGTACTAGTATTTGGGCATTGCCTGCACCCTGTGGCATCTAATCCCGTCAGATCTCAGAAGCTAAGCAGGGTCAGGCCTGGTTAGTACTTGGATGGGAGACTGCCTGGGAACACCAGGTGCTGTAGGCTTGGGAAACAGACCTGGCAACCCACTCCCAAAAATCAATCCGCCATTGAAAACCCTATGAACAGCAGAGAAGCACTGACAATAGTGTTTCGCCTGTTGTATGTAGGGTTGCTATGAGTTGGATACTGACTCGACTGCACCTAACAATAACAATTTGGGCATTTCCTGTGAATATTAGCTGATAAGTCACTTGGCCTGAGTGGTGAAGTGCCAAACCCCATGGTGTCATTCCTGCTTACTGTTGCCAGTGAATGCCTGTGTGAAAAAGTCAGATTTCTTCTTAAAGTGGGAGAGATTGGCTTAGGTGGGCCTCTGCAGTTGGCTTCCTTCCTGGCATCTCCCTCTCCCCTTGGGAAGAGAACACCTCCTCCTGTTAGTTGGGTGGGGCTGACCTTTGCTCTGTGTCCCTAGGAATAGGCACTTTTCTGCCAGAACTCTGGAGGAAGATGATCTAGTTTTGCTGGACTTGGCAGGAGGAGAGTGTGAGGCAGCTGGTGAATGTCCTGTTCACTAAATGGAGAAAAGGCAGACGGTACTCTGATAAGTGATCCTGTAAGATCCAGCCATGCCTGAAGCTAGCTTTGCGCCTTGGGGCTAGCCAGTGACCTGAGCTAATAAATCTGCTTTTTCTTACTTAAGCCTGGTTGGCTTGGGCTTCTGTCATTTACAGGTGAGCTAGTTCTGACCCATATAGTTTTGATTGAAGAATGAGAACTTCTTGACCTGTGAGATGACAGGATGGTAGAAGATGAGATGGTTGGCTGATTGGATGAATCTCGACAGGAGCTTCTTTACACTTTCCTAGACCTTTTTATTATGGGAGTGGGAGCAGGTGCAGAGGATTGAGAGGCAGATGAATTCAGAAGACTGAAGGAGGGGGACAGGCCAAATGGGGTTGAGGATGCCAGGTTCCCAGTCCCCTCTGATCTAGGGGCCCCTGACAACAGTTATGGCAGGCTGGGAGTCAGCAGGCAAATGGGTTAGAGAGGGCTCCTGCTGGTAGGTCAGCTCTGGCCTCCTGCCCAGATTCTCTGTGACTTTCTGGGACTTATTTTCTCTTTCATAAAACCAGAGTGCAAAGGGCTGCTGCCCACCTAAGGGTTTGTGCAAGACTTGCAGGAATTGACACATGCCTGAAACAATTATGATCATTAGCACTCGTGGCATCTCTGTGAAGTGGCTTGTCACTTTCGTTGGCTTGAAGCTGCACTGGATAAAACATGGGCTAGAAAGACCCTTGGGACTCTCATGAGATTTGGGCAGTGATCTGATGTTCTTTCAAGGTTTGGTCGTTTTTGATTTTGCAGTGCTGGGGGTTGAATCCAGGGCCTCACACGCGTTTTAGTGCTGAGCCATATCCCCATTCTGATGTTCTTTTCAGGCCTTTCAGATTCTAGATCTTAGGTCAAAGGCAGGCAAAGGAAGCTTAAAATGTGTAGCTCATGGCCTGCAAGTTCCTTAGGTTCCCTTTCCCAAATACTGGGGGGGGGTTGAACCCAGGGCCTTGTGCCTGCTAGGCCTCAGGCAAGTGCTCTACCTCTGACCTGAACCTCTAGCCCCTTTTTAAATTTTTTATTTTGAGACAAAGTCATGTTGAGTTGGGCAGGCTGCTTCTGGCCTCTAACTCGTGATCTTCCTGCCTCAGCCTCTGCACTGTGCCCAAAAATGATGTGAAAGATGTTTGAAAAGGGTAGCCTCTGGCCAGGGACAGGTTTCTAACTGGAGTTGTTAGTTTGATGCCTTGTGCTTATTGGAAGGACAGACATTTTTAAATTTGTTTCTTTTAAAAAGTAATGTAGAGTTTTTCTGAATGCAAAAGAGCCATGCATCTGTTTAAGAATTTTGAAAATACAGAAAAATCCATCTAAGGAAATAAAAGCCATCGATGACTATCAAACTTCCAGAGAAAACACTGGTAATATTTTTGTATATCTCCTTCCAGTATTTACTTCACTGTGCCTATGTATATGTTATATACTTGGCAGATGGGTTATAAGAAAATCTTGATTCTGCTGTATGTGTAGCTTCAGAGTCTGTTTTTCACATAACATATAACATAACCATTTCCCTGTATCTTTACTTTTTGTGCAGCCTGATTTTTCACTGTTATATAGCTGTTCTAACTCTTCCATAACATAAAATTTAGCTTTTTTTTTTTGTAGTACTTGGGGGTTGAATCCAGGGCCTTGCACATACTTTGCAAGTGTTCTACCACTGGGCTACACCCTCAACCTATTTTTATTTTTTATTTTGAGTCGGTGTCTTGCTAAGTTATGCAGGCTGCCTCTGGCCTTGAACTCAAGATCCTTCTGGCTCTGCCTCCTAATTTGCTGGGATTACAAATGCATGCCACCACAACCAGTTAATGTATTCTTTCTATTAGATAGAAGACTTTCTAATTTTTTAGGGTTATAAAATAATATTGTGGTTAAATCCCTAGAGATGTATCAATGTACACAACCTTGAATAATTTTGTAGAATAGAGCTTTTGATGTAGAATCACTGGGTCAGAGGGAGTGTCCATTTAATGTTTGTATTCACCTGGCCAGCTTGGCCCTAGAGAGGAAATGCTAATTTGCCTTCCTGTTGGTGGTACATGGGGGGACTGTGGCAAAGTCTCTGAATCCTGGCCCTTAGTAGACAGTATTGGATACTTGGGGCCTTGCTGATTCATATGTAGCAAAAGCTCTCTCATTTTTATTTTAATATGTCCTTTTCCTGGTCACCAGAAAAGTTAAATATTATTATTTTTTCAGGCAATTAAGTAATTTCTGTGTTTTCATGAATTGCTTCTCATATCCTTTATTCATATTCCTGCTGAGGTGCTTGTATTTTTCTTACTGATATATGCAGACTCTGTTTATAATAAAAACAATCAGCTTTGAATGGGGACCAATATGTTTTTAATAGACGAACGATTTAAATAACATCTTTTATTGAGAACAAGGAAGAAGCTTTCGTTGGGAGGGGGTGACTTTAAGCTGCTCACCCCCTTCGGTATACATAAACCTGGAAACATGAAGTATCTTAGCATTTAAAAATGTTTTAGAGCTAGCTGGGCCATTCTCTTTGTTTAAAGGACCAGTTGTGTGTAGCTCAGAGGGATTAACTCGTCCACCTTGGCAGAGGTAGTAGGCAGAGCTGTGGTTTGAGCCTGCGCCCTGCACATGTACACAGCTGTGGCACTTGTCATTGCCTGGGACTCTCTGTCTCCTTTCCTAGTCATCCTTCCGAATACCCTGTAGGCAATAGGTGCCTAGGTGATGCCTGTCACTCCGCTGGAAAGTAAAACCTGTTGGAAAGCTGTGTCACAGGTTTTTCCAGAACTTCCAGTTTTTCAGAATCTACCTGCTTCCCTGTCCCCCAGTAATTATCTTTTCCATTTCCCCATCTGCGCTTCCTTTGTACCAGACAGACAGTCACTGTCCTCAAAGGGACCTTCTGCTGGGGATTTAGTGCCTTGGGTAGAGCCCTGTAGACCCCAGGGCCAGTTTGCCAAGGCAACATCCTGTCCATACTCATTTCTGAAAGGTAGCAGCAGATCCTTCCCTGTCCCCGTCCTCAGAGGTTCTTTCACTGAAATGTGTTCATTCATTTCTTTCCTATTGCTCTCTTTCCTGAAAGAATGAAGTTAGAGGATTAGGTTGCTAAATTTAGCTCTTGCTGACGCACTGGCCTCTTGCTCTAAGTCTCTTCATGTCTGTGTTTCTCTTAGCTTCGCTTTCTCCCCCCAGTAGAGGTGCACCGTGCACTGTCACCTCCCACATAATATTTAGTTCTGGGCCTTTCCAGATGGGAAATATGCTCCTGTATTCCCACAGCCCTGGACTCTACATGAATGGACTCCTGAAGCTGTGGGCTGGAGCAGGCAGGGGGGCGGCCAGCCTGCTGTGAGAGGCAAAGGTCCATAGCGTGGTGGAGGGGAAACCAAGGTAGTTGTCCTATGTTTGCTTATGGAGGGGAGGAGAGTGGGTGGCTATGAGAAGAGATCTGGGGATGGTGTTTGGGACATGAATGGAGAATTTTTAGGTAGGGAAGCCCCCACACACACTTGAAGCAAGCCTTGGTGTTATTAAAGAACAAATTATTTTGACACCTGTTAAAATGGCAAGGAATAGTTTGTTCCAGATTCATGCAATTGGTTATTGTGGTAGAGGAGAAAGATTGGGATCAACTCCAAGTACAGCAAAGAGTGGAGGACTGATGGCCAGGGAGCAGAGTGAAGGAATCAGTGGACAGAAAGAGGGGACCTCAAAAGCAGGGGGATTCTTGCTAAATGGGCCTAATAGGATTCTTGCTAAAAACAGGCCAAAGATTTAGATATTGAAAGTGGAATGAGAACTTGATCAAGTGTCAAGTGTGGGGGTTCCTCTATTTAATTAACTTAATTAATTTATTTATTGGTACTGGGAGGTTGAACACAAGGCTTCAGGCATGCTTTGCAAGTGCTCTACCACTACTTCTCCCTAACCTATTCTTTTACTTTGAGACAATCTCTCTAAGTTATATAGGCAGCCTCTGCCCTTGAACTTGTGATCTTCCTGCCTCAGCCTCCCAGATGCTGGGATTACAGGTGTGTACCATTGCATCCAGCAAGGTGGTTCTTTCTAAACTGACCTGGCAGGATTCTTGCTAAGACTGAGCTATGTAGGCCTGTCAAGGACTGAAGGGACTTGGAAGTTCAAGGTTGAGGCCTACTTGAGAAGAGGTCTCAGAAGAGGCTGACTTGTCAGACATGCTGGCACATGCCTGTAATTCCAGCACTTAGGCTGGGGCAGGAGGATGGCAAGTTCTAGGCCAGCCTGGGCTACACAGTGAGACCTTTTCTTTAAAAAAAAAAAAAAAAAAAAAAAAAAAAAAAAGAAAGAAAAAAGAAAAGAGCCTGACTAAAATTTGGTCAAGTTGAGCATATTTGTCATTGCCTCTTTTCGTTCAACAAAAGAAGATAAATTCTTCTGTCCTCCAAACAATATAGTTTATTTCTTGTTTGGTTGCCTTTTGTTCACTAAGGAGACTGCCTTTTTCTCCCCCCCCCCTTTTTTCCTTCAGTACTGGGAGCTAAACTTAAGGCCTTGCATATACTTTGTAAGCACTACCACTGAGCTGCACCCCCAGCACATTTTTACTTTTTATCTTGACATGGGGTCTCACTAAGTTACGTAGTCCCCCTCTGGCTTCCAACTGCCTCTGCTTCCTGACTTGCTGGAATTACAAACATGTGCCATCATGCCCGACTAGTTGAACTGTCTTTTGACACTTGGCAGAAGATCTTTGCCAGATAGTGCAAACTGTCAGACATTTAAATGGAGAGTGATGATTAGGGTCAGTGTACCTCAAAGTCCTATGTATTAAAGTCTTAGACCCAAGCGTGGCACTATTGGAAGGTGGTGGAACCTTTAGGAGTTAGGGCCTTGTGCAGGGGCCTTAGGTCAATGAGATGTTCTCTGGAAGAGGACTGTGGGACCCCCGTCTCTTCCCCTTCCTCTCTTTGCTTCCTGGCTCATAGAGTGTGGTTCGTGCCCCTGTGCGCTCCCACCATGTTAAACTAAAGCCATAGGCTCACATCTTGGTGAATGCCAAGCCAAAAAGCACAACTAAGAGCTAAAAGACTCTGGAGAAAGTTTTATTACCTGCAGCAACTAGGGAGGGCACTGGGTTTATTTGCAAAGCAGTGTTCTCCTGGAACATGTGAATTTTATTCAGGAAGTCTATGATATAGGAAAGCACATGTAGAGGTGGGTACATTCCTGAGCCTGCTCTGTTTAAGGTCATATATCTCATGTTTAAAGAGGAAAGGTAGTGGACACAAAAGCTGGGCATGCTCAGTTCAGTATTATAAAGAGCAAAGTTGCAAGTAGCCTAGGTGGCTTGAAAGGAGTCAGGGTGATGTTGTGACATTGGCTAGTTCTTTGAAGGTGACTTAACAGTCTTTTAGAGGGGTGGCAGCTTTCTACTCTGTAAGTTTAGAAAGCACTTAAAGGAGCTTGCCTTGCTTAGTGGCCAACACCATGAGATGCTGTCTCCTCAGGGGCCCAAAGTGATGGGGCCACTCAATCATAAATTGGAACCTCCAATACCATTAGCTAGACTTTTTCTTTTTACAAGCTTATTATCTCAAATATTATGTTATAGTAATGTGAAGCTGACTAGTAGGGATTTGTGACCTGTGGTGGTGCTGAGTTTATATCAAGTTGTCCAGCTTCAGTATAAAGGGATTCTTTAGACCTTATTGGAACGGCCTACGTTCCAATAAGTATCTGGGCAGTCAGCTTTTAGATCTCAGAGACACCATGTCATGAGGGTGGGAAAAGATTAGAAACTAGAGCACAACTGAGAATTTGGTAAAAACTGAAAAAAATAGGTGAGATGGCAGAATTCAGTCCTATTTACAACTTGGTAACAAAGTGAAAAATAAAATGTGATTGATCAAGAATGTACTGACAAATAGCTCAGAAGGCAATGAAAGGAACAGAGTTTGATAATGCACAAAGATAAGGTATAGTTTTCTTTCTTTCTTTTCTTTTTTCTCTTTTTGTTTGTAGTACTGAGTGTTGAACCCAGGGCCTCGTGCTTGCATGGTTTTCAAATATTGGACTACTGAGCTGCCACCTCCAGCCCATTTTTTTTTTTTTAACCTTTTGAGACAGAGTATCGCTAAATTACATGGACTGCCTCTGATCTCGAACTTGCGATCCTCCTGCCTCTGCCTCCGGAGCCACTGGGATTAGAGGCATGCGCCACTGAGGCCGGTAATATGCTACAGTTTTCTATCAAAACATAAACTTTCTCTCCATAGTGCCCAACACTGGTCACTGGGTAGATATATTGAAATGTCAGCAAGGAAGGTGGCCTGGTGTCGGGTAGGTCTGGGTTCAGATCCCTGAAATATCACCACACTAGCTGTCCGACGTTGGGCAGATTGGTTGCCTCTAAATCTCTGTTTTCCTGTGTTGTGAGCTAGGATAGAGGCATTAAGGTAACATTTATTAAGCGTTTCTCATGGGCCAGGTACCACTGGCAGCATTTAACATGCTTTACCATATTTAATGCCTGTAGCCGTAGCACTGTGGCAACTGATCCCGTCAGGTCTCAGAAGCTAAGCAGGGCCAGACCTGGTTAGTATGTGAATGGGAGACTGCCTGAAAACACCAGATACTACTGTAGGCTTGGGAGAAGGACCTGGCAACCTGCTCCCAAAAATCAATCCACCATTGAAAACCCTATGAATAGCAGAGAAGCACTGACAAAGTGTTTTGCTTGTTGTATGTAGGGTCACTATGAGTCGGATGCCAACTCGATGGCACCTAACAACAACAACACTGTATTTAATCCTCACAAAAACTGAGACAGGTAAGTTGTTTTACAAAACAGTAAACTAAGGCCTTAATAAATCACATAATTTGATGCTAATGTGTGAGATGCTTGATAAATGTACTTAAAACATTTTCTTCCCAAGGTAAGTGTATATATGTGTGTAGGAACTGGAGCTCAGCAAACTCAGTGGGGCTGTAGGCTCAAATGGGGCTCCCCCTAAGGGGTAAAACCCTGAGATATGCTTCAGTGGGGGAAGCTGTCTGCTGGCAGGCACTGGTGAGACCCTGCACTCTGTCCTCTGGGGACAGCTCTCTTGTGAGTCTGAGAGAAGTGGGGACCCAGGCGTTGGTGGCCACCTGGGTAAGGAGTGCTAGGCCAGCTGTACTGACTGGGCTCCTTGGCTGGCTGTGCAGTGTTTACTGTGTGCGTGGTAGGCATGATTCTCAGTTATTCTCACTCCTCTGAAGTAGGAGCCTTCACTGTACTGTGCAGATGGAATTACAGCTCTGTACTCTGTGTGTGTGTGTGTGTGTGTGTGTGTGTGTGTGTGTGTGTGTGTGTGTCTGGGGGTAACCACGTGCCCAAACCCCTGGGAAGTAACAAGGCAGTTTCTGGAGCCCAGCCTGTCCATCCCTAGAGCCTGTGCTTTCTGTTCTGCTGTGCACACTTGGTGCCCCAGGCGGCAGAACCAACAGGGGAGAACTTGTGTGGCCAGGGCTGAGGCACTGGGACGCAGTGGATAATGCATGACCTTAGAAATCAGACAGACTGGTGTTCAAATTCTGCCCCTACCCCTTGTTAGCTGTGTGAGCATGTAGGTGACTAAACCTCTCTGATCCTTAATCTCTTTTCTGTCAAATGAGGGAGTTGTAACTGCTCAGGGGGAGTGGGACTGTGACATGAGACTATATCTAAGACCCTAGGGCATGATGGGTATTTAGGAAGCTATACCTGCTGCAGTTACGTGGAGGTCACCGGGCCCTTCCTCATCCAGTCCATCTCCTTGAGGGTCCTTAGGGAAGGCTCACTGGAGGGCGGGTTTCTCAAACAGAGGAGACCTTTCACTTTATTTATCCATCCTGGGAAGTATCCCTGAGAGCTGTTTATCAGGATCATCTCAACCAGAGACTGGCAGGATAAGGGAGAGACCAGGCCTGAGGATTCAACTTCACTCTTCCTAGCAGTGGTCCGAAGTGAGTGGCTCTGCCTGGGCCTCCTGAGGAGCCCACCCAGTGGCCTTGGGCTGGGCCCAGAGTTACCTGTGGGTGCCAGCAGCGTCTCCTATTAAAATTCTTATTAAGGGGTCCCGGAGTGGGCCTGGTTTCTTAGACTGTGCCCTCCAGAGACATGGCTGTGAGCGAGCTCCTGGCTGATGTGACCACGGGCCCTGCCTCTCAAGCAGGTGATGAGGACTAAGTGCTGAGGAACGGAAAGCTCCTAGTCCAGCGTGTCATTCTAACTATGGCTTGTTCATTTTTGATTCAGGCACTGTTTTTTCTTTTTTGGTTTTGTAGTGCTGGGGATTGAAACCAGGGCCCTGCCCATGCTAGGCAGACCCTCTACCACTGAGCTATACTGCAGCCCCAGGTACTGTTTTAGGCTTCTAGGTCATGGCTATGAACAAAACAAAGTCCGCATCCTCAGGGAGGTGACTTTCTAGTGAGGCAGATGTGGACTAGAAACATGTCAGTGAATAGCTTTGATTATAACATTAGAGTGGAGAACTCTGAGGCAGTGGAAGGGGACAGAGAAGCCCTGGGGATGGCCAGCAAGGCTTTATTCAGGAGGTACATGTGAACAAAGACCCTCATAAAGTGAGTGTGTCAGTCGTGAGAATGGAGGGGGGCAGAGGCTGACAGTGGCGCAGCAAGATGACCCCTACCCCAGATGGGCTGGAGGGTAGGTGGGAAACACTTTTCCTCAGGGTTGAAGCTGCCAGATCACAGAGGTCCTTTCATGTTTCATCATTCTAAGCAATCATTATTTCTTATTTGCGTTTGCCGAGTTGGCTGCTTATTCCCCTGTGCCTTTTTGCATCCTGTGCACACACAGCCGTTGTAGCCATGGTCACAGTGTGTTAGGACTGTTGGTCTGCCTTACTGCCACACTGTGAGCTCTTTGGCTGAGGGGCCATGTCTATTTTATTTATTCTCAGCTCTTAGCATGGAGTCTGTGCCTCATTTAAATGTGAATCTTAGAGATAATAGGTTCTATGTTTTGGGGGGCTCTCTATGACAGTCATGACGCCAGACATTTTGTATTTCATCATGTTATGTCAATCATGATCCCTATTTTATAGGGATGCTGTCTCTATTTTATAGATGAAGAAATAAGCTCTAATGGTGTTCCTTGTCCCAAGGAACACACAACCAGGAACTTCCTGATCTGGATTGGAAGCCAGGATGTTAAGGGCTTGCTTTCAACCATGAAAAAACTAGCATCCTCACTGCCTCCAGCTGCTTGGAGGACGGCTCGGCTGGACCTGCCCTTTCTATGTCATGGGGTTTACTGCTGAGGGTCTTGGCATCATTTGGCCTCCTGGGTCCCTAGGGGTCACCTTATATCCCTGCCTGCTCTTAGCACCCCGTGGAGCCCGAGGGGCTGTCCCTCAGGCCTCTCAGCTTTGTAGTCCACAAATGAAAAAGTGGTACTTAAAATGAATTTATTCAGGTGGGAGCTGTGTAAAACATGAAAATAAGGCTTTTGAGCTGCTGCACATAAACTTGAGTGTCAATGAAAAGCTTTTTATTTGGTTTCCGAGCCAGACTTTGAGAAGCCAGTGGGCCGTGCGGTCTGGAAGCGTGTTATGGGCAGTGGGTCGGAACAGGGGCCACTTTGAATGGTGAGGAGGGAGAATCACTCTGGCGGAGCTGGAACGGCCAAGAAGCTGGGATGTCAATAAACACAGGCGGGACATAGAAAGCCTTTTCCGAAAAAAAAAAAAGGAAGGCAGAGCCTCACTCCCTGCGTATTTAGGAAGGAAAATGCTTGAGGTCACCCATGTTGGCAGCTTTTATAGCTTCCTCTCAATAATGTGCCGGGCAGCCCCTGAACAGGCTGGTGTTTCATTTCCATGTAACGAGGCCGGGTAGACCAGGGGCAGCTCTCCAGCAGTGGTGCGCCTGGGGCTCTGCCCAGGGAGTGAGGGGACAGCCTGGGTCCTGGGGCATTGAGACAGCCCTGCCAACTGCTGGGCAGACCACGAGGAGGGTAGGGAGCAGGGTGCCTGGCCTCCTCTGGATGCTTGTTTGGCTTGTCACGGTCCTTAAACGCAAGGTCCCTTTATGGCCAGTGCCAACAGAGGAGGTGGCAGGCGGCTGTGGGAAGGAAGGCTCTAGGCCTTGCTGTCTACACATTGCTGGTTGTGGCCGCTCAGGAACCTTAGCATGGGGAAATCACATAAAGGTCTTTGTACCTTTGGTTGCCTTGGCCAGGGTGCTTTCCACTACTAGACTTAACTTGCACTTATATTCTCTCCAGGATGTTCATAGGTGTGTCAAGTATTTTTGGACATGGGATTATGTGTATGGTTAAAAATATATACCTAGTATGTTAGTGACCTGAGTGGGCATTTTTACATAGTGTTTTTTGAGAGCCATGGGCTGGAGGGAGGCAGCCCTTTGACATTAGCAGAGCTCAGAAAACTTGAGGGTAGGAACTACGTTTTATATTTTCAATGAGGACTCTCTGTTTTCTCTTAGATAAAACCTAGAAGCAATAAATGTCATTAATTTTTTTCTTTTGCAGTATTGCAGGACTGAACCTAGGGGCTTGCACATACTTTGCCAGCACCCTACCACAGAGCTGCACCCCCCAGCCCCTTTTACTTTTATCTTGAGTCAGGGTTTCACTACATTGTGTAGGCTGTGTCTGGCATTGAACTTGAGATCCTCCTGTCTCCATCTCCCGAGTTTCTGGGATTACAGGTGTGTGCCACCCCACTGGCTCTCTTTAAAAATTAAAAAATATATTGCCAATCTTAAGAATTTCAGGCTTTCCGCCCTGTAGTACTGGGGACTGATCTGATGGCCTTATACATGCTAGGCAAGCACTCTACCACTGAGCTGTACCCCCAGCACATCAATGATTTTTTTTTAAGCCTTTCTTTTAATTAAGCCTGCTGAATAAATGAGAAAGTGGAGGCCTAGAATAACTTGATTAATATGGTGTAGGTAAACCAGGCATAGGGTTTAGCTCAGTTGGTAGAGTGCTGCTCTTTGCTCTCTGAAGCTCTGGGTTTGATCCCCAGCTCCAAAAAATTGGGAGAAGGACCTATCAATCTATTCCCAAAGCAACCCAGAAACACTCAGCCAATGAAAAACCCATGAATAGCAGAGAAGCACTGACATAATGCTGGGCATGGCACAGTGTCAAGGAATGTTTCATTCTGTTGTACATAGGGTCACTATGGGTTGGGTCTGACTCAATAGCACCTAAGAACAGCAACAACCAGGCATGGTGGTACATGCCTGTAAACCCAGCACTGAAGTGGCTGAGGCAGGAGATTGGTAAATTCAAGGCCAGCCTGAGCTATATAGTGAGACCCTGTCTCAAAAAATTAAAAAATAAACAAAGGCATTGGTAAATACTCACTGGGTTTGACCCCAGGCAGTCTAGTCCTAGAGCCTGTGATCTTAAGCACTCATTGTATTAACTTACAGAAGACTGGAATAAAACTATCCATACTAATTGGTAACCTGCTTTTTTTTTTTTTTCATTTTATACTATATATTATGAACTTCTTTCCATATCAATAACCTTACAACTAGAGGATCATTTAATATGGCTCTTGGGGTTGAAGGGATAGCTCAATGGTACAGCACTTGCCTATCATGCTTCAGGCCTTGGGTTCATCCCTGTTGTTGCTGTTAGATGCTGTTGAGTCGGTATCCGACTCATAGTGACCTTATGTACAACAGGCGAACCAGTATTGTTACTGCTTCTCTGCTATTCATAGGGCTTTCAATGGCAGATTGATTTTTGGGAGTGGGCTGCCAGATCCTTCTCCCTAGGTTCATCCCTAGCATGGCTAAATAAATACATCAGTAAATAAGACTGTGTTGTGATAATACCCCAAATGGAATGCTGCAATGCTATTTTCCTCTATGGCCATTTTGGACAATAATTTTTATATTAAAAAATAGCAAACATTGAGGCCCTATACCTGATGCTATGCTAAATGCTATACGTACCTCATCTCATTTAATCCTTATCACAACTTGGGTATCTTAGAAGGGAACACGTTATGGGGGAACAGGGAAATTTACAACGGTATCTCATTACGATAAACCTCAAATTTAGATATTTGACCTTATCTTCAAAGAAAATTATATATGCAATAATACTTTTATGTATTTGCTAATGTTTTTAAACAATTTGTTATTTTGAAATAGTTTGACTCACAGGAAATTGTGAAACTAGTGCAGAGAACGTCTATGTTCCCTTCCCCCGTCTTCCCAGTGACATCTTAAATAAGCATAGTACATTCTCATGATCAGGAAAATTGATGTATTTTCTGTTAGCTCAGGGAATACAAATTAGTTTGTTATTAATGCTAGAAATTTTCTTTGAACACTTAAAATATGTCACACTTAATGATAATTGAGGTTTTTTGTTTTGTTTTGTTTTGTTTTTTCCTGTTTTAATGTACAAGAGCCTCTAAGTGGAGGCAGCTCAGTCAGGCTTCTTCTGGCCCCTGAGAAAGAAATGCTGTGATTAATGCCATTCAGCATGAGAGGGATCAGCAACAATATAGAGAGGCTAAGTCATTTGCTTAGGGCTGGGCTTGTAGCTCTGTGGTAGAGCTCTTCTCTAGCATATGTGGAGGCCCTGGGTTCAATCCCCACCTTAGTGCTAAACAAAACAAAACAAATATTTAAGTAACACAGCTATAGTAAACTTCTGAGTTGAGACTTAACCTCTCAGATTCTAAGATCTCCTCTAGGAAGAGAGGAAGAGATCTCCTCTAAGATCTCTCCTCGCTCCTCAGTAGCCCCCCTCTGGCTGAGGCACTGAATGTGAATTTGTGTGTTCATGTGAATCTGTGCGTGCTAGACCATACACTCAGACACTCCTCCGCCCTTAGAGTCCCTTCTCCAAGACTGGAGGATGCTAAAGCCAGAGAGCGCCGTAAGGTTTGGGTATTTAGCCCAACT
Source organism: Pedetes capensis (assembly GCA_007922755.1). Lineage (NCBI taxonomy): Eukaryota > Metazoa > Chordata > Mammalia > Rodentia > Pedetidae > Pedetes > Pedetes capensis. The sequence continues at coordinate 14,936 of VMDO01024013.1, forward strand.
CTTCATTCAGTAGAGGGGAATCAGGCCAGCTCAGAGGCCATCTGCTGTGTCCTGTGTTGGCCCAGCCCCTGGGGCTCTGGGCCATCATCTCCCATAAATCCTCTGTTTCGCTTCTTGGTTGTCTCTTCCCGGCTCTCCTCCAGTTATTTTCTTGCCCAACTCACAGCCACCTGGCTCTGCATTTGCTCAGTTCCCTCCTGCGGGAGCTTGGGCCATGGTGGGCTTAGCCTAAGCCCCTTGGACCTTGCCCTCACATTGCTACTCTCATCTTCCTGCCCCTGTGCCTCATGGCCAGCGGCCAAGGCAAAGAGAAAAGGAGAAAAAGCCCTGTGTGTAGGGAAGATGCAGGAGATAAAATTTCTCTATAGTCCTATCAAAGGAAATGATACTTTGCCTCCTCTCTAGTCATTTTCCCCTTCTGTTCCACTTCCATTCATAGCTGTAGCTGCCAGCCCAGTCCCCTTTTAGAACCCCCAAAGCAGACAAAACCCACTTGCCTTGCCTCCTCTGCTGGTGCAACGCTGTGGGTGGTTTTTTTTTTTTTTTTTTTGGTACTAGCTGGGTAAACCCACAGCCTTGCATATACTTTGCAAGGGCTCTACCACCCCCGCCCCCCTTTTTATTTTGAGTCAGGGGCTCACTAAGTTACATAGGCTGCCTCTGGCATTGAACTTGTGATGATCTTTCCTCTACCTCTAGAGTCACTGGGATTACAGATGAACACCAAGGTACTTGACTATTGTATGGGATTTAATGTTCCTGTTTCTTTAAGAAGTCAGGGCCCTCTCTGGTCAGTCTCCCTGAAGTAGTGTAGCCTAAGCTTTTCTAGGACTTTGTGCATGGAACTGTGGGAGTGCAGAGTTGTGCTGTTCTAGACCCACTCTACCCACTCCAGAAATACCATGCTTCTCCCAGGTGGCCTGGCTATGTGCATGTTGTGTATGGGTGCAGGAGAACACCTTGTGGCCTATGTGGGCCTCCTGAGCAGTTGGAGCCAAGCACTCGCTTGCTGAGCCATATGGCTGCTTTTGGCGAAGTGACCCTGGGGCCAGGGGCTGCACCTGATAAAGGGCAGGGTGGGAGATGATTAATTCACAGGAATGCCAGAGATGGTCTGTGAGGTACGTGGGGGCTGCTAAATGGCATGAGCACCCCTAACCTCACATTATGGGCTGACTCCTGTCCCCTGCCATCCTCTAAGGTGTGCAGAGACTGTATTTCCTCACGGGAAGCCCCTCAGGCCTGGGAGGAGGGGAGGAGAGAGGATTAACTTGCTTCCCCCTTAGACCTGCCCTTCCTTAGCTCCAAAAAGCTCAGGCTGCCCTTGAGATCTCTGGTTTGCAGGGGTGAACAGCTGCCCTCCCTAAACTGATGGGTGGGCCATAGAATAATCCAGGCTAACAGGTGACAGGGCTGGGATTTAGCTCAGTTGGTAGAGTCTCTGAGGTTCTGAGTTCAATTCCCAGCACCGCAAAAAATGGTAGAAGGGCCTGGCAATCCACTCCCAAGGCAATCCCAAAACAGTCAGCCATTGAAAACCCTATGAGGGTCACTGAGTCGGATACCGACTCACGGCACCTAACAACAACAGGCGCCAGGTGCCTGACAGACAGGGTCTTTTCAAACAGCAAGTAAAGGAAGAACGTATCAGCAGTTCAGTTGCTCTTGTTTTTTAAGTAGATGCCAGCCATTTAATCTTCATTTATTCTTTCAACTTTATTCCATTCTGTGCAGTACAAAGGTCTTGCTGACTTGGTCTCTGTCCAGAAGCATGGTCCGTTGCCCAGGAGCATGGTCTGTGGTCCAGCAGCATCAGTACTCCCTGATAGCATGTTGTTGTTGTTAGGTGTTGTTGAGTCGTTATCTGACTCATAGTGACCCTACGTACAACAGCAAAACACTATTATCAGTGCTTCTCTGCTATTCATAGGGTTTTCAATGGCGGATTGGTTTTTGGGAGTGGGTTGCCGGTCCGTCTCCTAAGCCTACAGTACCTGGTGTTCCCAAGTAGTCTCCTATCCAAGTACTAACCAGGCCTGACCCTGCTTAACTTCTGAGATCTGACAGGATTGGATGCCACAGGGCTACAGCTGCAGGATGAGAGCATGTTAGAAATATAAAATCCCAGGTCCTGTCTCAATTTACAGAATCAGAGTTAGCATTGTTGCGTGATCTGCCAGGGGTAGACTGCATGCTGTGGTTTGATTTAGGCCACAGGTTCTGTTCCTCCCTGTTCGTTCACCGTAGTGGACATCAATCACTACCCAAAGAAATTACCTATATAGTCGAGTTGGTACATGCAGTGACATTTTTGTCATCCCTTCTGTTGTAGCAGAGAACTAAATAATATTTACAACACTGTGTAATAGGTGAGCTAAGTAATGTATAGGCTGTGAGCAGCTGGAGGAGGGTCCAGCTCCTTTATATGGTGGATATGAAGGGTTAAGACTTCAAAGGATGTGAAATCTGAATCCTCAGCGCCTCAGAATGTGGCCTTATTTGGAAAGCAGTCATTGCAGGTATAATTAGTTAAGATGGAGTCATACAGGAGTAGGGTGGGCTACTAATCCAACATGACTGGTTCCTTATAGGAAGAGGAGATGAAGAGGCACAGGCAGAGCACCATGTGAAGAAGGTGGCTGAGATCAGAGTTATGCAGGTGCAAGCCAAGTTTTGTTAAGGGTTTCCAGCAAAGACCAGAAGTTAAGAGAAAGATGTGGAACAGATTCTTCTCTACATCCTTCAAAGAGAGCATGGCCCTGCTGAGACATTGACTTGGACTTGTAGCCTCTAGAACCAAGTGGGAATAAATGTCTATTGTTTTAAGTCACCATCTGGGAGGCTTTATTATGGCAGCCCTAGGAAAGGAGCGTAGGGGACAGCAAGGGCAGCTGAGCCTGCTGAGCATTTCCACTGGAAGGGCATCCTACAGACAAGAGCACATGCAGAGGGGGTGGGCAGAGCCCTGGCTTCTTCAAAGAGGCAGGTGGTGGGTATTTGGATTTTAAAGAAGGAAGGGAGAAATTTGCTGCTTGGAGAGAGACCTGGGGCTGGCACCAGCCTTTCTAGTCCTGGGGCAACAGGAGCAAAGTAGCAAGATTATATAGAGCTGCCTCAGCTCTAGGTACAAACATGTTGCTCTCTGGGCCGGGCAGGTGGCTCAGTGTGGAGGGCTTACCTAGTGTGCACTAGATCCTGGGTTTGATGCCCAACATGGCAAAATAAAAACATGTAATGTTCTTAACATAGAAAAACTAAAGATGGTGCCAGGCACAGTGGCGCCACATACCTGTAATCCCAGCAACTGGGGTGGCAGAGGCAGGAAGATCGCCAGAGGCAGCCTGCATAATATAGCGAGATCCTGACTCAAGATAAAAAGTGAAAAAGAGGCTGAAGGTGCAGCTCAGTGGTAAGCACTTGCAAAATATGCACAAGACCCTGGGTTCAGCCCCCTAGTATTGCGAAAAAGAAGAAAAAAGAAAAGAAAAAAAAAAAAAAGAAAAAAGAAAAAAGAAAAAACTAAAGATAAGCAAGAAGTCTCATCCTTAAAATAGATATTAGGGCACTCTTGATAAATATTTGGGGCATATTATATGCTTGGTGCTATACTAGGAGAAGGGTGTAGCATAAGGACATAAAGTCTCTGTACTGGAGGAGCTTAAATTAGCATGGGGAAGGTAGATGATAAGCAGCAAAGAAACTATAAACAAAGTAACTTTGATCAATGCTTTGAAGGGAATAAGCAATGACAAAAGGAAGTTACTTTAGATAGTGCACTCAGGGAGTTGAAGATTAAATGAGATAGCTTTGGGCAACACCTTTCAGAAGGCAGATTATTCTTCTTTCAAGGATCAACATTTTACCTATAAACTCTCTCCCACTTCTCAATTTGAGCAGGGCATGATGCCATTCCCCCCAAACCCACCAAAACATCTCTCTTCTTGGAATGTTTTGCTGTCACTCCGAATCCTGACCCTAGGACCTCAGGGGCTAACGTTAGCTCAGGGAAGCCTTCCCACCCATGTGTCTTACTGCTCATTGCTGTGGTTAGGTGTTATTGTTGTTAGGTGTTGTCCTACTGCAGGGGTGGTCAAGTGGGTTTCCCAGCCTCTGATCACAAAGTCCACCTGTGTTCTGCCTAAAGCGAAGAGTCTGAACTGGGCAGACTAGATTTCAGAGCCCTCTACTATGTCTTCCTCCTTCCTCTTCTGATCCCTGTCACCCCTCTTTCTTGCAATGATTTCTGTTCCTTTGGTCCCTCCCAGTTGTATGTCTCAGAGGAAGGATGGAAGGACATCTTTCCTTTTTTGTTTTGTTTGCTTCTTTCATGTTTTGTTCACAAACTAATAAAGAGAGTGGTAAACTGGCCTTGGTCATATAGCCAAAATAAGTTAAAGCTTTACAAGGCCAAATTCAAGTGTGTTGGCTCCAGAGTTCATATTCAAGCCCATTTATTTCTTATATTGTCCCTGTTCAGATATAAATCCAAACATAAAAGTTTCCAGCACAGGGTGACACCACCTTGGTTAACTTTTTTTTCTGGTTAATTGGCAAATCACTATAACATATAGCAATTTTTTAAAAAGCAAGTATTTTCTGATCTTCTGACTTTTCCTGTGCTCAATCTCTTTTTTTCCTTTTTTTTTTTTTTAATTGGAAATTTTTAATGTACACCTTAATGTGATCCATTCTGGCATGCTTTTCACTGTGACATTTCCATATATGCATTTTGTTGTACATTATACAGATAAGTTCCCCTTTACCCTCTTCCTTCCCCATCCCACCCCCCCACCAAAGACTTCTTTTCCATTTGTTCATCTTTTTATGGCAATATTTTTCTATATATCCTTGGGTTCCAGTTCTGTTTAAGATAGAAACTTCTGTAGTGAACTTTCTTTTTACATTGTCAGAACTATTACATGAATTTTCTTGTTGTTGTTAGGTGCCGTCGAGTCGGTATCCGACTCATAGCGACCCTCTGTACAACAGGGGAAACACTATTGTCAGTGCTTCTCTGCTGTTCATAGGGTTTTCAATGGCAGATTGATTTTTGGGAGGGGGTTGCCAGGTCCTTCTCCCAAGCCTACAGTATCTGGTGTTCCCTGGCGGTCTCCCATCCAAGTACTAACCAGGCCTGACCCTGCTTAGCTTCTGAGATCTGAGGGGATCGGATGCCACAGGGCTACGGCTGCAGGCTATGAATTTTCTAGACCATCTATAATAATACCATTCTTAGCTTTTTTTTTTTTTTTAAATTCTGACCTCTACATGGGATTTTTCCTTCTTACAACACCTTCTTCGATCTTCCCTTGGAATCCAGACCCCCTTCTCCCTTCCAACATGCTTGTGCTTCTTGCCTCACATCTTCACCCTTCCGCTGATCCTGCTGGTGCCTAGATTCTTCCCGCTCCCCAAACTACTACGTGTTTGTGTGTGCATGCTCTGTGGGAGGCCCTGTGCTAGGTCCATGGCAATATGTTCCCCACTAAAAGACACATTTCCTGCCCTGTGGAGTATAGACAGGTGGACTCAGATGCCATCTGCACCATCACATGCCACAAAGGAGAGTGCTGTTAGCACCTGGCTGTGAAGCGGACGGGCCTCTGACAGTGTGAACCCACACTGTGGCCAAGTGGCCTGGGTGGGAGGGCTTCCCTGAGGACATAGGGTCAGGATTCTGAGTGACAGCAACTCAGTAAAGAAGCGAGGAAGGTGTTTTTTAGGCAGAGGGAACAACATATACAAAGGCAAGGAGGAAAATAAGCTGGGAGAAAGAAGGGGTAGAAGCCCCTGGGAGCAGTAAGCAGTCCCTGCTTGCCTTCTCTGTGCCTCCCACCTCCCTAAACTGCCTGCCCAGCTGCTGCCGGGCGTCCAGCCCTTTGTTGCCAAATCCAACAGCCACTTGCCAACTTTATTTTATTGGAACTGTTGGCACCCTTTAGCACAATTGGCCATTCCCTTCTTCACTTGGCTCTAGGATACTCTTCTGCCACTCCCCACTGTTTGCCCCCAGCCCTTCTTCTTCCTCTTCCTTCTGACCTTACATGATGAATTGTCCTAAGGCTGATCCTTAGATCTCATCTTACTCCCTTGGTGATGTCCCCCAACCTATGGCTTTAAGTTGTTATTAGGTGCCATTGAATTGAGTCCAACTCACAGCAACCCTATGTACAACAAAACAGAATGCCACCTGACACTGTGCCATGCACACAATCTTCTTTATACTTAAGACCATTGTAACAGACACTGTGTCAATCCATCCATTGGCCCACCACTCTCCAGAATGTGATGTCCTCCTCTGGGGGATTGGTCACTCCTGAGAACATGTCCAAAATAAGTAAGAAGCAGCCTAACCATCTTCCTTCCAAGGAACACTGTGATTGTACTTCTTCTAGGACCGATCTGTTCTTTTGGCAGTCCATGGAATATTCAATATTTTTCTTCTCCAGCACCATAATCTGAAAGTATCAGTTCTTTCCTGCCTCCCCTGTTCACTGTCCAGCTTTTACAAGCATATAGCTTTAAGTACTATTTCCTAATTTCACACCTCCAGCTTTGACCTCTAAAGGCCAGACTTATGTCTCCAACTCTGCCAGCATCTCCTCTCTCAACTAGACATCTCAAACTTAGGTTGAAATCAAATTTGTATCCCTCTCCCTGACAAATTTATTTTCTCCCACATTCAGGAAGTAATTATCCTAATAGATACTCAAGCCTCAGACCCTGGAGTCATTTTTGACCCCTACCTCCCAGTCCACTCACATTCTGTGCACCAGCAAATCCTGTCTACTCATCTTTTCATTTCTCACCACTTCCATTGCTGCCTTCTAGGTTCCAGCCACCATTATCTTTTGTGGAGATTATTGCAGTCAACTCCTGCCATTCTCAACACAGCATACCAAAGAGTCCTTCTAAAGTGTCATGAGGTTATGTCACTCTGCTCAAAATCCTTCAATGGATGCACATATCACCCAGAATAAAATCCTACAAGACAGTACCTGAACTGGCTCATTGCTATCTCTTTGACTTTATCACCTTTTGCTCACCTCTAATGCACATGCATGCTTTTTCTTTTTTGCCTGCCTGCCTGCCTGCCTTCCTTCCTTCCTTCCTCTCTCTATCCCCCTTCATTTCCTTACCCCCCTTCTTTTTTTTTGGTGGCTCTAGAGTATTGATTCCAGGGCCATACAGCAAGCATTGCAAGCACTCTACCACTGAGCTGTACCCCAAGCCCATTTTTTACTTTTTATTTTGAGACAGGGTCTGGCTAAATTATGCAGACTGTCTCTGGCTTTGAACTCAAAAATCTTCCTACCTCTGCCTCCTGAGTTTCTGGGATTACAGGTGTGTGTCATCTCATCAGCCTCTCTCTCTCTCTCTCTCATTTTTATTTATTTATTTATTTATTTATTTATTTATTTATTTGTAGTGCTGGGGCTTGAACCAAGGACCTCACATAAGAGCTACAGCCCGGCCTGCTCATTTTGCTCCAGCTTTATTGCCCTCCTTGTTGTTCCTAGAATGTTCTAACATTCTAGTCTTGTTACTTTGAGGTATTTGTTTATTGGGGGGCTGGGGATCTATCCAGGGACTCATGCATGCTAAGCAAGGCTCGACTACTGGGCTATACACCCAACCAGATTTTAAAGAATTTATTTCCTCTGCCTGGAACAGTTCCTTCCCAGGTCCCTATAATCTTCACTTTTGAATTATGGTGCTGGAGATGAACATCGAACATACCATGGACTGCAAAAAGAACCAATAGATCTGTCTATAGAAGTGCAACCAGAGTGCTCCTTGGAAGCAAGGATGGCCAGGCTATATCTGATGTATTTTGGACATGTCAGGAGAGACCTATCCCTGGTGAAGGACATCATGTTTGGCGGAGTGACAGGTCAATAAAGGAAGACCCTCAACTAGATGGATTGACACAGTGTCTGCAACAATGGGGTTAAATATAAAAAAGATCATGTGCCTGGCACAGGATTGGGGAGTGTTTTATTCTGTTGTACATACGGTCACTATGAGTTGGACCCTACTCGACAGCACCTAACAACTACATCTTTATCAGGTCTTTGTTAAAATGGCTCCACTCCACCTAAGTTTTACTTCCTTTGTCAGGATATTCCTATCCTCCTCCCTTGCATTTTCCTCCTTCCTAATAGTACTTATCACCATCTGACACATCAGTATTTTGCCTGTTTGTCTTTCCTGATTAAAATGTAAGCTCCAAGAGGGCAGGAATTTTTGCTTATCTTTTTTACTGCATACTTATGCTCATACTTTGCTGTATCCTTGGCATTTAAAACAGTGCTCAGTACATTGGAGATGGTAAAACATTCTTTTTTGTGTGGTGCTGGGGATTGAACCCAGGGCCTTGAGCATGCTAGGCAAGTGCTCTAACACTGACTTACACTCCAGCCCTAAAACACATTTTCAAGTTAATTAAAAAATAAATTTATATAGATGAATTTTTTATAGATTCTATTTAAAAATAATAAAGGGCTAGGGATATAGCTCAATGGCAGAGCACATGCCTAGCATGCTCAAGGCCCTGGATTCAGTCCCCAGCACCACACCACACCACACACAAAACCAAACCAAAACAAAGAAACACAAAAACCTTAAATGCATGGACATAGTGCATCTCTCCATTAAGCTAGATCTTCGTTAATTTCTCCTAGTAGTTTGTGGTTTTCAGCATATAAGCAATGCATGTTTTTTTGGTTAAATTTATCCGTGAAAATTTTAAGGGTATTCTTTGACAATGCTTTTATAAATGGTATTTTAACATTCATACCCCAATTTCTTATTGCTGGTATACAGAAGTGTCATAAATTATTGTATATTAACTATTTTGACTTTGCATCTTACAACTTAGCAAAGTTTACTTATAAATGCTGGTAGGTTTTTGATAGATTCCTTAGGATTTTTACATGTACAATCATGTTGCCTTCTAGTGAAGACAGTTTTACTTTTTCTTTTCCAATTTTTATGCTTATTTATTTATTTATTTTCAGGCTCTACTGCACCACCCAGGACTCCAGTATAATGCTGAATAGAAATGGTGCTGGTGGACGTTTTTGCCTTACTCCTGTAGGCAGGAAAGCTCCCTGGCCTCCATTCATTTCTCTTTAGCAGTTTTGCAGTTATTCATATACTGCCTTTGAGGATCCGCATTCCAGGGTCAGATCTCATATTAGTGGTTTAGGATTCCTGCCCTGTACTAGGAATCTTAATGAGAACAAATGCCTGGACCCTACTTCTGCTCTGATAATGATGCTGTCTGCTTCTTTTGCCTTCCTGTGTGTGTAACTCTAAATGAGCCACAGATTTATAGAGGCCCCTGGTGACTATATATCTATTAGTCTCTCTATATGTATCTATATAGAGAGATATGCGAGCTGGGGTTTGGCTCAGTTGGTAGAGTGCTGCTCTGCACTCTCTGAGGCCCTGGGTTCGATCCCCAGCACCATGAAAATGGGAGAAGGACGTAACAATCCTTGTGATGTTTGTCTTTGAGTTTGTTTTAGCAGTTTTTGAGGTATAATAGATACAAATTTAATTTTTAAAATATATTACAGATGGTCCCCAATTTCTGATAATTCAATTATGATTTTTCAACTTCACCATGGTGTGAAAGTGATACACATTCAATAGAAACCATATTTGCTCTTTTGAGTTTTGATCTGTTCTCAGGATGGTGACATGCAGAGTATGACCCTCTCTTGTGGTGTTGGGCAGCAGCAGCGAGCTGAAGTCCCCAGTTAGCCAAGTGATCGCTCGGGGAACCACTGGTACTTCACAGTATGCTGTGTTGCCAAGCCACGCTGTGTAGTAGGTTAAGTGTATTAAATGCATTTTCCATTTAAGTTATTTTCAGTTTAACAATGGCTTTATTGGGATGTAACCCCAGAAGTCAAAGAGCATCTGCATTTTGTTTTTTAGCTGGCCTCAGGGGCAGGGATTGAGTTACGTCTATTCCTCATTGTGTGGCACATCCTCCTCCTCAGTCTGTGCCCGCCACCTCTCCTTCAATATTAATTTCCCAGCCCTCCTCGATCCCTACTGCAATTTCCTTTTTCCCTTAGGCAGCAGTTCTAGTGGGTGCAATGTGTGTATCCTTTCCTATGTATTCCTGTAAAATGTGGAAACTGTCTGTGTTGGTTTCTAAAACTCTTAATTACATAATGATGTTTTAATATGTAAATGGTATTGTTATAGATGGATTTCGATTATTACTCTGCTCAGTGTTGCTAATGTATGATAATATAACCAGCTACACACACAAGATAAAAAATTAATTTAATGCCATAATTGAATTATAAAGGAAAAGTGAAAGGAAATGAGTTCATAATAAAATACCTAATTCAATATATAAATGCACAGGCATAACTATACTAGAAAACAATGAAATAGGAGCTCTTAAGGAAAAATTGCATTTAAGAGAAGTAAGGAAAGATTTAACTAACATTGTTGAAACTTTCCTTGAAGGTTTTAGAATTTTGAAATGAAAGTTTAGATATCTGTGTGATTATAAATAATTGTTTACCCTCATGGATATTTACTAGGACATTTGAAGGCCACATGGGCCATGAGGCTTTTGTCAGAGTGTATGTGTTTTCTGTCTAGTGAAGGTCCTCTGCCTCAGCCATGCCCACACATTGCTGGTTGAACCTTCTGTTGCTGTGGCAAACAAAAATGATGCCACAGCTGTTTCAAATGCCCCTTTGAGATGGATCATAGACCCAAATGTAAAACCTCTATAAGTATAACATTTTTAGAAGAAAACAAAGGAGAAAAATATTTGTGACCTTGGCTTAGATTTATTTTCCTTTCTTGTGGGAGGCAGGGTGCTAGGGATCAAACCCAGGGCCTTGTGCCTGCTAAAAAGGTGCTCTATCACTAACCCACAACCTCACCCTCCAGATTTCTTAAATATGACCCTAAAACATGATCCATAAAACAAACAAAAATGGTATAAATTGGACTTCACCAAAATTAAAACCTTTTTCTGTTTAAAAGATACATTTAAGAGAATGGGAAGAGGAGCTGCAGACTAGGAGAAAGTATTTGCAAAGCTTAATGATAATAATAGTTGTTTATTTAGGCAGGATCTCACTATGTAGACAAGGCTGTGCTTGAAAGCAAAATGATCTTCCTACCTCTGCCTTCCAAGTGCTGGGAGTAAGAATAAAGAAAGCAAGGAAGTGGACTTATACATGAATACTTATAGTAGCTTTATTTATACAGCCAAGACCCAGAAACAACACAAAGGTCCATTTACAGATGGCTAGATAAACACATTGCATGTATAGCCGAGATGCGCCCTCTGGGAACTTGGGTCCACATTTCTGAACTTCCTATTCAAGGCTCTTCAGAAATCAAATTCCAGCTTTCTCTTTCCATCATCCTCTCCTGACATATCCCTCTTGGATGCTTTCTCTATTGAGCTTTCTGAATTTCCTGAGGGTTGGGGTTTAGCTCAGTTGGTAGAGTGCTGCTCTGGGCTTGATCCTCAGCACTATAAAATGGAAGAAAGACCTGGCAGCCCACTTCCCAAACAATCAATCATGGAAAATCCTATGAACAGCAGAGAAGGACTGACATAGTTCTGGGCATGGCACCGAGTTGGAAAGTGTTTTGTTCTGTTGTACATAGGGTTGCTATGAGCTGGACAACAAAACAACAAATTCCTTGAACACTCTGACACCTTTAAACGATGAGGCTTTGCCACTGCGGTTAACATGCCCAGGCTGCCCTTTCTCTCGTCACTGCCCTCTTGTCCTGTGAACTCCTTAGGTAGGGCTCATGTGTTTCTTCTCAGGGCTTCTCCATCTCCTCCAGAGTAAGGTACTTTTCACATTAGCCTAGGTGTAGCCCTTAAACATGATACAGATCCATTTAGGAATGTATCTGCTTACCAAATTTTCAATTCCTTAAGAGCAGGAAATGAGACCTTTTTCTGTGTTTTTCTTCCTTCCTCTAGTGTGGGGGATTGAACCCAGGCCCTCATACATGCCAGGCAAGTGTTCTACCATTGAGCTATGCCCCCAGCCACTGTGGATTATTTGTTTGTTTTTAAATCCTTTTGGTTTAGCATAGACCTTGGTAGACCACAAGTATTTGAATACATGAATGAATGAATAAGTGAATGAAAGAATGAACTGATATAAGTTATATGTTTAATTATTTTAAAATTAGTTATTTCAGCAGCTGAGATGATTTTATATGAGATGGGTCTTTTATTAAAATGAAGATATGTTGCATTCCAGCAACAATATCAAAAGTTGTAACCTTAATCGTTTGATGGGCCATTGGGACATACTGGAAATTTGTAAATTTTTAAAATTAAAAAAAAATTCTATTGTGGTAGCACTTAGCATGAGCTCTTCCCTTTCGACAGATTTTTGTTGTTTGTTTTTTGATGGTGCTGGGGATCGAACCCAGGCCTCACAAATGCTAGGCACTCTACCACTGAGCTGCATGCCCAGTCCTTAATAGATTTTTAAGTGTACAATACAATATTATAATTTATAGGCACAATGATGTATAGCATGTCTCTAGAATGTATTCATTGTATAATTGAAATTCTATACTGACTGCCTAGAAACTCACTATGGCTCCTTTCCCCTAGCCCATGCTAACTATTGTTCTGTCGTTTGCTTCTGTGAGTTTGACTATTTTGGATACCTCATATGAGTGGAAGCATACAGTATGTGTCTTTCTGTGATTGGCTTATTCCACTCAGGGTAAAGTCCTCCAAATTCATGCATATTGTCGCATACTGCAGGATTTCCTTCCGAGTGCTGGGATTATAGATAGGCATGTGCTACTACACCAAGCTGCTGCTGCTTTTCTTTTTCTTTTCCTTTTTTTTTCTTTTTTTTTTTTTTTTTTGCAGTACTGGTGATTGAACTCAGGGTCTTGTGCATGCTAGGCAATGGTAGAATTACCATTGAGCTACATCCCCAGACCCCAGCTTCCTTCTCTTTTAAGACTGAATAATATTCCATTTTATCTGTATACCATCCATCTCCAAATGGACATTTATGTTGTTTCCAAATCTTGACTATTGCAAATAGCACTGTAATTAAGATGAGGGTGCTAAACAAGGCACTGTGCTGCACACCTGTAATCCCAGTGACTTGGGAGGCTGAAGCAAGAGGATTGCAAGTTTAATGCCAGAGGTAGCCTGTGCAACTTAGCTGGACCCTAATTCAAAACAAAACGTTAAAAAAAATGAGCTGGGAGTGCAGCTCAGTGACAGAGAACTTGGCTAGCATGTGTGAGGCCCTGGGTTCAACCACCAAGTACAGGGAAAAAAAAGAAAAAAAGAAAAAAGAGGACACTAATTTCAATTCTTTTGGATGTATGTCCAGGAATGGGATTACTGGATCACAGTAGTTCATTTTATTTTTTTTAGGAACTCCCATACAGCTTTCCATAGCAGCTATACCATTCTCACTAACATTGTACAAAGATTCTGATTTCTCCACCTCCTCAACAACAGTTGTCTTTTTTTTTCTTTCTTTTTTTTTTTGTTGATTGGTTGGTTTGGTTTTTTTTTATTGGAAATGTTTAATGTACACCTTAATGTGGTTCATTCTGACATGCTTTTCATTGTGACATTTCCATATATGCATTTTGTTGTACATTATTCATATAGGTTCCCTCTTACCCTCTTGTATGCTTCCTTGTCCCACCCCCCCATCAAAGATTTCTCTACCATTTACTTGTCTTTTTATGGTAATTTCTTTTTCTTTCTGATAACAGATATCCTGACAGGCTTGTGGTCATATCTCATTATGGTTTTTGTTTGCATTTCCTAGGGGATTACTGACGTTGGGCATATTTTCATATACCTGATGGCCACTGATATTTTTCCTTTAAAGAAGTAGCTATTCAAGTCTTTTTTTTTTTTGTGGTACTGGGGGTTGAACCCAGGCCCTCGTGCCTGCATGCTCTGCAAGTGCTGGACCACTGAGCTGCGCCTCCAGCCCTTTTTTTTAAGTTTTTGAGACAAGGTCTCTCTAGGTTACACAGACTACCTCTGGTCTCGAACTTGCTATCCTCCCGCCTCTGCCTCCCGAGCCACTGGGATTATAGGCGTGCGCCACTGCGCCCAGCTTCAAGTCTATTTTAAAAATTGGGTTATTATGTTTTTGTTACTGAGTTATAGGGGTTCCTTATATGGATATTCTTAGAAGTTAACTATTAGATAAATAGTTCACAAATATTTTCTCCCCTTCCAGGCAGAGTGCCTTTAGGGATTGCTGCATTGTCCATGACCATTATAGCATCAAAAATAGTAATAAACAAAATGTTTGTCAACTGGAAACTGTTTAAATCTCAGTTCATGCATATAATGCAATTATTTATGTTGGTTTAAAAGACTGAGATCATTAAGTATGGATAAATGTGGAGATATGTAAATAAATACAATGTTGAGCAAAATGAGAAGTTTTAAAAAAAACTACAGAATGTGGATGCCAGATGTTCCCTGGCGGTACAGCACTTGCCTAGCGTGTCCATGGTGCTGGGCTCAATCCTTAGCACTGTATAAAACAGAACAAGGCAAAGCTCCATAAAATGATTCTGATTTTAAGAAAGAAAACTGTATATACATATATGTATCCTGTGTTGATATATTCTTAGAAAAGCCTGGAGATGGAGTTGTAACTTAGTGGTAGAGCACCAGGCTAGCCTTTGTGAGGCCTTGGGTTTGATCCCCAGCACCACAAGAAAAGGGAACAAAAAGAATGCATGAGTCTGATCCTCAGCACTGGAAAAAAGTAAAATCTGAAAAGATTCATGCAGGGAATTGGAACTTGATTGGGAAACTTACATTCTTTTATGTTTTACTTTGTGCACTTTAATATTGCTTGATTTATTTTGAGTGTGTTTTACTTTCATACTTAAAAAAAACCCCACAGAGATTAAAAATACACCAGTGGTGCCAAAAAAACTTACACACATTTTAAACGATGTTATCTAAGTACAACTTTTTGAAGTTCAATTGAATTACAATAGCAATGTGTAGCATGACATTCACTGAAAAGATGGAGTTAATCAAGTGAATGCTAGCGCCACCAAGCATATGACACATTCTTTTTTTTTATGATGTCTTTCTTTTTTTTTCTTTTTTTATTAGAAATTTTTAATGTACATCATAATGTGATTCATTTTGACATGCTTTTCATTGTGACAATTTTCATATATGCAATTTGATAAGCATTATTCATATAGGTTACCCCTTAACCTCCTCTATGTTCCCCCCCCTTCCCATCTAAGTTTCCCATCCAAGTCTTCTCTGTCTTTTACTATATAGTATTTTTCTATATGTCCTTGGGTTCCATTTCTGTTTAAGATAGAAACTTTTCCTGTAGTGGTCTTTGTTTCTATCTTGTTAGAACAATTACATGCAATTTCTAGTCCATTTATATTGACCTCATTCTTATCTTCCCTCCCCCCCCTTTAATGTGATCTGACCTTTGAGTAGGATTTTTCCTTCTTGTAATTTTGAGTCAGCTCTCTCATATGAGTGAGAACATGTGTTGTTTCTCTTTCTGAGCTTGTGTTC
>VMDO01024014.1:0-30053 GCA_007922755.1 Pedetes capensis
GCATGTAATAAGCCCAACAAATACTATCTTGAAAATTCAAAATTGGAGTAAACTGAATGAACATAAAATGTTGATTGATTCTCTGACAAATAATATTGTATCTCTTCATAACCACCACCTGAATGTTCTCTCTTCTCTTACTCTGCCTGTGTCCCATATGACTAAAGTATGTGAGCTGGTGCATTTACAGTGAGTTGTATGTTAATGAGTTCAGTCTTAGTCCTGGAATGTGAATAGACAAGGAAGGAAGATACACAATGACATAACATATAGACTCAAATATTAAATTAAAAAGAGAGACAGTGCATCTCCAGGAACTGAGTAACACAACTTCTAAAGACTGACTCTCACATTCGAATCTGTGCACCATGTCCAGGATTCCAGTGAAGCGCTGGACAGTGAGATTGGGGCTCACTGGCTGGGGTGTTTGCATCTGCATCAGCTCAGTCCTGTAAAGAATGACATCAGTTACACTTCTGGACCAAAGGTAACCACACAGCTGTTACAAACATATCAGTTTTCAATCCAATATATTTCATCAGAATTTTCCCAATTTTCGTTAACTAGGTATACATTTTATTCTATACTCTGCAAATAGAAGAAATGTTACATCTTTCTTAATTTACCATTTCCAAATCCAGTATCAATATTCATGGACCTTAGGCAACTTGTAGCATTACTGAGGACCATTTCCTTCCTTTGTCTCCTATTATACTTAGTGTAATGCCCAGGTCCTGGGTATCTTAGAGAGGGCAGAATATTCGGGCAAAGCCTTCGAGACTTCAGTCAGCAATGGTCACTAATGATGCAGTCAGGGTCTAACAGTGAATGTTCATCAATTCAGAAGTGTTGGTCCTTTCGCCCCACAGGGAAATCTACACCAGACTTGTGGCCTGGTCCTGACACTCTGAAGCAACCTTTCCCCTCTGTGCTCTGCAAACAGCTGGGACTTGGGTGGATGAACCAGGAGCTGGTCACACCCTTCAGGGGAACAAAGCCTCCCACAGGCTCATCCTTAGGGAGCCTCAATCTTTCCTCTCTCTTTTTCACCTTCCATCTGTAGAATGGGTCCTCAGCTGTAATACCTTACAGAAATGTATTTATTAAGGTTTGTTGGAACACCAAGGCGAGGATGGAAAGAATAGCAGAGAGAGCCCCGAATGGGAGACCATTCTGAGGGATATTTTGATCCATTCACAGAAGGACATTTCTAAGATCCAGGAAGCGATCGTCTTGGGGAATCTTTTCAAACAACTTGTGAATTGCCTGAGAGAATGATGTTAATAAACAACAGAAACAATGCACATTCTTCAACAAGGAAACAACTTTTTCAAACATTAGAGGTCCATATTATAAACTCACCTCTCAAATATGTTTCCTATGATCTGCCAAGAAAAAAGAAAAGACAATGTGAATCAAAGGTCATGTCTTTCTGCATCCTCTATGATACTTTCTTTAAAAAATAGAAAAAGAAAAAGCAAAATGATTTTTAAAATTACTCCTGTCTAAGAAAACATCTGAGTTTATCTTAATAGTGAACCCTGAACTACACAATGGAAAACTGCCCAGGTACATTCAGAAGGAGCTCAGGAGAGGCTTCGTGGGGGCCAAGGAGATCGAGGCTCCAAATCTAATTCCTAGCAGAGATCCCACCATTGCTGAGAACAATTAATCACCAAACCTGGAACCAGGAGAAATAGGTGCATCCTGATGGTTATCAAATTCTAAGTACCTTGCGCAGCTGAACGCAAGGATTCAGTTGCTTTTGTGTGGAAGAAGAGAGAATTCTGGTGGATTTAGGGGAACACAAATTCATTATTTCCTCAGCAAAGTTAACCTCCCTTGTTACTGAGTTGCTCAAAAAGATCTGTCTGAATAGTACTCCTGATGACATGTATGGGAAATTTTTCCCACATTTTCAAATAATGATGGATGAGAAAGAGCACATACTATTTAGGTGAACGTAGTGGTATGTAGCCACCATTGAAAACCTTGTGAATTGCAGAACAAGAATGGATAATAGTGTTTTGCCTATTTAATGTAGAGCCTCTATGAGTCAGATACTGAATCGAGGCCACCTAGCAACAATAACAACAGTGGTATATAGAGAGGAGTTCATAGGTCATGTCTCAATGTCGTGGCAGCATTGCCCAAGGAATGACTCCTGTTTCTGAGGATGGACTTTCCTCCTTACCTGGAGCAGCTCCATGTCAGGCTTGTGGTACATCTCAGCCAGTTCTCTGTGCATTTCCTTCAGCCTTTCCCTCTGTTGGGTCATTCAGATTTCACTGACCCGGAGTTCTTGGAAAATCTGCTCTGCTTCTCTGCTTACTCCCTGCAGATGGACTTTCTCCTCCTCAAAGAGGAACTGATGCATCTTCTCATACTGAAATTTGATCATCACCTTCCTTAAGGTCACATAATCCTACACAGGTATTTCATAGAGAGGATTAAAAGATTTTACTCTCAACAGAAAATATGAAGTTTCCACCATTATTTCCTTACCATCATCAAGCAAATACTTTGAAAACATGCATCCTCCCTCCTAAAAGCATCTTGCGATATGCTAACCCTTCTTGTCTTTCCTTTCTCTATGCTCCCAGATCTCTCTTCTGGTGTAAATCAACACCCTTAAAGGATCTGAGGCTGTCTCCTAGGCCAGTTCTTCAGGCGTCTTGCTCTGTCATCTGTTAACTTTTCACATGCCTTTTGTAATTTATCAGGCCTTCCTTTGCCAGACACTTTTCAATGGGAAAGACATTTAGACGCACACCATATTATAAAGGCATATTATTTGAAAAATTACTCCACCTTGTCTATAGGTACTTAAGTGTTTTTCTCCTGTCTTTCACCACCACCTTAGTAAAAGGAAAATTCATCCTCAATGTCTCAGAAGATTTATAGAAATCTCCAAAGTTGGACTAGGACCAGTCACACCCTTTGTATCTCACACACTGGTGTGCTTCACACTAGCTTGTGAGTGAGTAGTTTTGACTACTGGTTTATTTCAGAAAGTACTATTTTTTATGAGAGGAACCCACTGTCTTGAAAGATAACTCTAATTTACCTGGTAGGGCTAAGTCAGCATTAGTTTAAACTGAATAGAAACAAAGAAAACGTTTTCATTCTTACCAGAAATGATTGCTTTTTGTGAGTTTCCTGATTTACGTGTTTTTTTCATGTCCTGAGTCATTTTACACAACATATCCATTTCCTTTAGAAGTTGTACCTCTGAAGAAGTATAAGATTCAGCACTAGAGAATAATGTCTTATGGATTTGATCCTTTCATATACAGGAATGGACTACGGCCCTACCACCCTGGTGTCAGATCTTCTCAGACCTCAGAAGCTAAGCAGAGTTGGAACAAGTTAGTACTTGGAGAGGAGACTGCCTGGTGATAACACATGCTGTAGCCTTGGCCGAAGGACCCAGCATCCCACTCCTGAAGCAATCAGCAATGGACAACATAGAAAAGACTAATTTACATCCTAAAATTTCCATTGAAAAATCATCACCTCCATCCCCACTCTCACCACTTTCATGACCTAAGTCCTCCTTTCCACCCTGAGTGGGTGCCCTAGACTCTGATTCTTGGCACAGGCATCACTTACCCTGTATTCCTCAGCAGCCTGTTCCACTGGGCTTTGACTGTGAGCCATGTGTTCTGGTGATTCTGAGCAGAATTCATAGAGCAGGCTCTTCTCAGCCTCACAGAAAAGCCTCTTTATCTGCTTGTGTGTCACACAGATGTGTTCCCCAGAGCTACGGACAAGGCTGAGTCTGGCCTCTCTGGCAAGGGAAGCCAGGTTCTTGAGGGTGACATTGGATTGGAACTCCAGCTTCTTAGAGATTCCCCTGCACTCCGAGCAGCACAGTGGGGTCTGGACTTACTCTCCACAGAGCCAGAGGCAGGGCCGGCAAAAGCTGTGCCCACAGTCTATGGTGACAGGGTCTGTGAAGAAGTTGAGACAAATGGAGCAAGTAACTTCTTTCTGGAAGTCTTCCTAGTTGTCCAACTCCATGTTTCTGAGAGTAAAATCAAAGGGGAAGGGAAGGAAGAGAGAGACAGTTATTCTTCTCTCCTGGTGATGGGAATCATCATCATTCCAAAAAGGCCAGTGGCTAGTTCTGCCTGTGTGTGTGGGCTCGGCCAATTTATCTCTCAACTCATTACCTATACTCACTTAGATGTAGGAAATACAGGAAGGCTGTGTATACTATGACACAATTCAGAAACCAAGACAAATATCATCCTTGTAAAAAGTAAGCAATGTTTTCAATTTTAGCTGTCATTTGGGCATGCTTAAGATTGAGACACACCTGTAGCCATTGCCTTGTGGCATCAGATCTCATCAGATCTCAGAAGCTAAGCAGGGTCAGGCCTGGTTAGTATGAGGATGAGAGACTGCTTGGGAACAACAGGTGCTGCAGGCTGGGTGATGGACCTGGCAACCCACTCCCAAAAATCAATCTGCCTTGGAAAACCCCATGAACAGCAGAGAAGCACTGAGAGTAGAATTACTCCTATTGTATATAGGGTTGCTATGAGTCAGACCCTGACTTGATGGCACCTAATAACAACAAGACGTACACTGGAGAATTGTCATGATGACTCCAGTGTTCATTATTTTAGTGGATTATTCATGAGGCCCATTATAATCTCTCCTCTCTTAGTCTCTCTCCCTCTCTCATCTCTATCTCTATCTTTGTCTCTGTCTCCATGAGTCAATGACAGCAAAAAACACACAGACATTTGGTAACCACACCAAATATTTATATGCCTCCCAATAAGTAGATATATTTTTTCTAAATCCTATTAAAATGTTTATGATTTATCCAAAATGGTTTAACTTAATCAGTATTGTCTGCAACTTACAATATTTGAAACTATAAAGTTATATTGATATATATATTATGGTTTGAACACTGGAGGACTCTCCAAAAATGAGATATAAGGCTAGTGGTGGGGCTCACTGGGAGAGTGTAGGCCTAGCAAGTGCAAAACCCTAGGTTTGATCCTCAAAACCACCAAAAAAGTGAATAAATAAACAAGTAAAATTGTCTTAGTGTCAAACTAAGAATATATTTTATCAAAAACCAATTTAGACCACCAAAACACCTACAGATTTTGAAATGAGAAATATGCATGTTTCACTAGTAATCACACACAATGAAACTGTTGTCATTTCAAAAGAGAATTAGAGAATAGAAAATGGGCTCTCCTAGTTACAAAAGCAAATTCAGAAGGTCAATCTGTTCATTTAAATTTTTTACTTCCTTCTCTTGGTTTCTTTTTTAATTTTCATTTATTTACACATGTATTTATTTATGTATTTATTTATTTATTTATTTAGAGACAGAAGGTCACTATATCAACCAGGCTGACCTCGAATTGACAACTTCCTTTTCTCCCCTTTCTCAGGGATAAGCTCACAGGCATGGACTACACGCTTAATTCAATTTTTTTTTTTTTTTACTCCACATTTAAAAATATTTTAAATTTCTAATTTATTTTTGCATTTTGGATTTTTCATTCATTTTTGGATAATTGTATACTGCGGAGAATGTTCTGGGAACTGGCAATAACATTTCAGTGAAAAATAATTGAGAGTCCCAACTACTACAAAATAGAGTCTAGTGAATAAAATGTATCTCAAGCAGGATTCACGCATCGAACCACCATAACTACAAAGAAAGAACAGGAAGTGCTCTGCGGGCTTAGGATGCCATAGACGCCCTATAGCAGCTCTGAGGGCAGAAAAGGCCTTTCTCAGCATCTGAGACAGCTGAAATCTGAGGCGTAGCTGTGAGTTAACTGCAGAGGAGGAACTGCACAGAAACATGCTTTGTAGTGGGGCCATGGCTGCCAAGCCTCAGGGAATGCAGAAACCCTGTGCAGTTGAACCAAAAGGCCTTGGAACCAGAAGAGCAAGAATGAGGGTTGCCTCGTGGGAGATGGGGATGCAGAGGTGGGCACAGGCTATGGGACATGCAAAAGATGGGCTTTTTATCATAGAAAAACTTGGACACCAGTAAGATTTTATTTAACTTTTTAAAGGTTAGAATTGTTAATTAAGTCTCCAAGCCATTATTTAGGGTCCTATGTCCAACAATAAAACTTTCAATGAGATAACCAATATATCTGTTATAACAAAACAAGTGCAGAGCAGAGTGGAGCACAGAGTCTGGGGTGGGCTCATCTCTGGCCTCCAGGACCTAGGTGGGCTCCTCCAATCAGGGAGCAACTCATAGCGACCCTCACAGGGTTTTATATGGCTGATGTATTGGAATTGTTTCAGGACCGGGCTGCCACATTCTTCCCCAGATTTTGCAGTTCTGGAGATCGAACCTAGGTCCTCAGAGAGTGCAGAGCAGCGCTTGACCCTTTGAGTTCAACCTAAAAACAGGAATCCCAAGGCAGCACAGTCTCCAGAAGTGGAAACTCTTGTGAAAACACACATGAGATTCTGAGACAATGAAGGAAATGAAGAATTTCTTGAGTCCAATTGCTCAGTGGAAGATAGCATCCTGACCTGGCCAAAGAATTTGAGACAGCAAAGCCCTTCGCGACATCAAAGAGCCCTGGCGTACTGTCAGGTGGGGCCCAGGTCACTTAGGGAAGTGACACATACCAACAAGAGAAATACTAAACCCAGAGCTACACCATTTCCATCATGTTTGACTGCAAACTATTTTGTTAGTAGTGATGCAAACTGTGTTCTTCATTCCTTCTATCACTTACAGGATTCATGAAGAAGCAGCTGCCAAAAACTTCTTCTGATCACCATTTCCAGATGTGCACATCGTAGACATCTTCATCATAGAATGTACTAACTCTCATTGTGTTCCTTTTTCATTTCTTTAGTGCCTCTCCCTATTTCTCTGTCTCTCTGTCTCTCTCTCTCTTTCTCTCTCTCTCTCTCTGTATCTCTCTCTGGCTGTGGATTGAACAAAGGTCTCCTGCGGAGGAGGCTAGTGCTCTATCACTGAGCTACTCTGAATTTAGTAATTTTCCATGAAAAAAATACATTAGGTAAAAAATGCTTAAATTTTAGACTATGAAACTTGAGAAATCATCCTGAGACCAAAGGCGGTCTATGCCAATATTAGCTTATACTATGCCACCTTGGTGTCTGATCCTGCTAGATCTCAGAAGCTAAGCAGAGTCAGAACTGATTACTGCTTGCGTGGGAGGCCACCTGGGAATACCAGGTGTTACAGGCTTGGGAGACCGATTTTGCAGCCCAGTCCACAAAATAATCAAACACTGAATATCCTATGAATAATAGAGAAGAACTGACACGGTGTAGGACATGGCAATGTGATGGGTACGTTTCTTCTGTTGTACATAGGTGTTTGAGTCAGACCTGACTCGCAGGCACATAACAGCCATAACCCAATGTTATAAAACCCATGGTTACATGTGCTCAAACACTACAGGAGTGTCTGTATAACAGGTATTTTTCAGCAAAAATTTCAAGGGGGTTGTTCAAATAATTGCTAGTAAAATGGAGGTAGTTATTATGAAAGAGTCTGAGTGTAGAAATTTTTCCTTTTAAATTTGCTTCAAAATCAAACGGTAAAGAATTTACTTGACACAGGAAATTTACCATACTAGATAGACAAGAATTAGGATTTTCATGAGGACTGTAGCATTCACCCTGCAAAGACATGCCTTGGTGAAGTCCTGTGAGTAGAAGAGCATTCTGGATACCTGGCAAGAACTATAGAAGAGACAGAAATTTCCTCATCCACCTCGATAGGATTATGTCAAGGAATTTAAACATTCAAGGAACAGAGCTGGTTGTGGGGCCCCACGCCTTTGATCCCAGGGATTAGGAAAGTGGAGGCAGAAGGATTACAGGAGGCAGGAAGATTGCAGGTTCGAGGTCCCAGGCAGCCTGCATAAATTAGTTAGGCTCTGTCTCAAAACATAAAGTAAAAAATGTGCTGCACTACAGCTCAGTGTTTGAGTGCTTACAAAAGCATGCACAAGGCCCTGGGTTCGACTCCTCAGTATTGAAAAGAAAAATTTAAGGAACAGAACATTCTCAAATCTATAGAACACTGTGAATAATCTTCTTACTACTCACTATTGACCCATTTTTAGTTAAAAGTTAGATATGTAGGAAAACATAGCCTCTGACGTACTTTTATTGTAACCTCACACTGAGTTTGTAAGTGTCATGGATAGGACGATAATAACTCCCTCACTTTATATTTCTTTGTCATCTACCAAAAATCTCCAGTTTCTTGAAAACAATTGACTGCAGCCATTTCACAAGAGAGGTTTCCCATGAGCCACATGGTCAGATTTCTTTACACTGCAGATAAATAGAACAAAAAATTAAACAATGTTAAATGAAATTAGGTCATATGACATGGCATTTATGAAGGAATAAAAGCCAGAGTGCTAGAAAAGTACTGGAAAACTCCACTTTAGAAAGGATGTTAGCACTGAGAAAAAGGTGGGATGTATCTTGGGAAGGTGGCAAACTCCTGTAATCCCAGCTGGTGGAGGCAGACGCAGAGGGATTGCATGAGGTTGAGACAGACTACTCCACACGGAGAGCTCTGGGCTGTCCAGGTCTACCCTGTTTCAACACCCTCCCTACCAAATGCAGTCTACTGCACAGGTTTATGTCTTCCTGAGCTTTAAGGAGCATGCTTGCTGTAGGTATCAGAAATCTAAACAATTAGTGAGCACTTTCACGAGGCTCCTATATACAGGAGTTTGTGAATTAAGCCCATAGGGTACTCGCATGACTTGGTGATTTTGTTCGTTACTTCCAAGCTTCCTATCTTCATCTTTAAATCAGTACTTCAGGAATGGGTTATAAGTATTAAATGAGCCAGACTGATATATCATCTCGCACATAGTAAATACTCAATAGATGTTGTTGCTGTCCTTGTTAGGTACTGTTGATTTGGGTCCGATCCCTAGCTTATCTACTGTGAAGATATTAATTGAAATTTTAAAAGATAGCAGTTGAACTTTAAAAGATTTTACAAGCCACTTAGTTACAGACAAAAAATTTGTTGTAACTTGTACAATCAATTTCTGAATGAGGGATGAGAGCTGTGGTTCTTCCTTGGTCCTGGCAATACACGACTCTGGAGGCAGTGCTGTGAGACATTTTTTTAAATGAGCATTCTGAATCTTCCCACACTGAGCATCCACTACACTGAGCCACTCTTTCTGCTGCGAGTGGCCTGCTGACTTACACTTTCTCCAGGAAATGAAATGAGAACTAAGGGACCTGAGGCCAAATACTTAGGACCTGACTTCACAATGCACGTCAAAGCTTTCACACTGACTAGAGCATTGACCCTGCTTTCGCGTTGGCAGAGGTGGCCTTAGGGGAGAGTAAATAGCTTGATTAGGAGTCACCAGAGCATCTGGCAAGAAGCTTCAGGTATGTGACACTGCTTGGAGAATTTATTTCAAAATCCTGTTCTCGTGTTTATCCT
The DNA here is from genome assembly GCA_007922755.1 of Pedetes capensis. Lineage (NCBI taxonomy): Eukaryota > Metazoa > Chordata > Mammalia > Rodentia > Pedetidae > Pedetes > Pedetes capensis. The sequence goes on from VMDO01024014.1 coordinate 9,473, forward strand.
ATACCCAGTGTTATTTAATATATTACTACTGATAGAGGATTGATCATTAAGCAAAACTTTCTTCAAATTAAGGACACCAAGAGACTTGCATATATGCAACATTTTAGCTGAGTAGTGAATGAAGCTTTCTGTTTTTCCTTTTCTAATTTTCAGGTTGTATGTAGCACAATCATATCTTAAAGAGTAGGATAGAATTTAGCCCCCATGCTAATCCAAAGATGTTTGGTTTAAGATCATTTCCACAATCTCTACCTTCCTCCCACTTTGTACACAAAACCTAAGATGTCTTCTGGTTATAGGGTCAGAATCATTTTGCTTCTAGCCACTCACACATTTATTTTCACTTTAAACTTGTGGGCCTGGCTGAGCATCTAGGCATCTGGGCCTCCACTCACCTAGCATACACAAGGCCTGTGGATTGATCCCCAGCAACACACAAAAGATAACAAAAGAAAAGTAAAGAAAAGATAAGAAAAGAAAGGAAAAGAAAGAAAGGAAGCAAACAAAACAAAGGAAGAAAGGAGTGAAAGAAAGAAGGAAATAAAAGAAAATGCTGGAGTCTCATCTTGTAAAGTTCAAGAAGAGCATGGATAATGAATGTATGTTTGCATATACATACAAATGTGCAAATATGAATAATGAATATATATGAATAGTATATAATTACTATTCAGACATAAAAAGAAAACATCTGAGCCATTTATTACAACATTGGTGGACCTAGATGATGTTACATTAAGTGAAATTACCGGGCACAGAAAGCCAAAAAACACATGGTGTCACTCAAGAGTGGAATCTACAAAGTTGATCTTATAGAATTAGGAATTACAGTGATGGTTACCAGGGTTCTGGGTAGGTGGAGAAGGAGAAGGGGTGGAGATGATGTTGGTCAAAGGCTAAGAAATTTCAGTGAGGATAAGTAAGTCAAGACATCTTGATGTCTACTGTATAACATGATGACTATGGTCTATAAGAGCTTATGTGGTTAAGGAGTTTGTTTGTTTTTGTGTATTTGCCATATTAGGAATTGAACTCACGGCCTGATGCTCGCTAAGAAAGCAGTATATCACTAAGCTGCACCACCAGCTCCTTTTATACTTTTTGAGACAGGGTCTCACTAAGCTATGCAGGCTGCCTGTGGCTTGGAACTCATGATACTCCTGCCTCAGCCTCCTGAGGAGCTGGTATTGGATGTGTGCACCAGGGCACTCAGCTATATAGTATTCTCAAAAATGCTAAGACAGTTGGATTCCTCTCATTGCACATTTGATAACTGTGTGAGGTTTTACATATAGAAATTAGATAAGTTTATTCTAAAATGCATACAAACATACTTCAAAATATCATGTTGTACAGAGTTATTATATAAAAATTTCCCAGTCAATTAAAAGACATTAAAACATAATTTTAAAATGGTTGTGGAATAAATTACATAACATTAGCTATTTTTGTAATTTTTTCTTTTTAGTTTTTAAGAGGTAAGGATTCTTAGGGTGAACTAAAACTCCTGGACTCAAGCCATCCTCTCACCTTGACCTCCAGAGTACCTGTGACAACAGACATGCACCACCCTGCCCAGGTTATGCTGGGTTTTTTTTTTTTTTTTCTCTTTTTGTGAATTTTTAATGTACACCTTAATGTGATTCATTCTGACATTCTTTTCATTGTGACATTACCATATATGCATTTTGTTGTATATTATTCATATAGGTTCCCCATTACCCTCTTGTACACTTCCTCGTCCATCCCACACCCCCATCAAAGACTTCTCTATCATTTACTTATCTTTTTATGGTAATATTTTTCCATATATCCTTGGGTTCCAGTTCTCTTTAAGACAGAAACATTTCCTGCAATGAACTTTCTTTTTACCTTGTCAGAACTATAACTTGCATTTTCTAGACCATCTATAATAACACCATTCTTAGCTTTTTTTTCTTTTATCATGTTCCAACCTTTGTATAGGACTTTTTTGTTCTTATAATTTTGATTCAGCTCCCACATATGAGTCAGAACATGTGCTGTTTCTCTTTCTGAGCTTGTGTTCATTCACTGAAAATAATTTTCTCTAATTCCATCCATTTTGCTGCGAATGGTCTTATTTCATTTTTTGGATTTCTGAGTAGTATTCCTTTGTGTATATGTACCATAGAATTTCTATCCATTCTTCTGTTGAAGGGCACTTTGGTTCATTCCATATCCTTGCTATTGTGAAAAGTGCTGCATTGAACATGGAGATGCAGGTGTCTCTGTGGTATGATGTCCCATCTCCCTTTGGATAAATTCCCATAGTGTTATAGCTGGGTCATATGGTAGATCTATTTTCAATTTTTTCAGATACTTCCATATTGATTTCCAAGGTGGCTGGACCAATTTACAGCTCCACCAGCAGTGTAAGATTGTTCCCATTTCTCCGCAACCTCGCCAGCATTTGTTATTATTTGTTTTATTGATCTTGGCCCCTCATACTGGAGTAAGGTGAAATCTCAGAGTTGTTTTAATTTGGATTTCCCTAATTCCTATGGATTTTGACCATTTTTTCATGTGTTTCATGGCCTTACAGACCTCTTCATTTGAGAACTGTCTATTCAATTCCATTGCCCATTTGTGTATTGTATTATTTGTTTTAGGGGGAGTTTTTTTCTTGAGTTCTTTATAAATTCTAGTAATTAGACCTCTGTCTGATGTATAGGATGCAAAGATTTTTTCCCATTCTGTAGGGGTATCCTTGACTCTGTTAATTCTTTCTTTGGCTGTGCCAAATCTTTTTAATTTCATGCAATCCCATTTATCTATTCTTGTTGCAATTTCTTGAGCAATTGGAGTCCTATTAAGGAAATACTTTCCTATGCTTATATGATGGAGTCAATTGCCTATCATGCCTTCTATAAGTTTTAAAGTTTCTGGTTTTATGTTGAGATCTCTTATCCATTTTGAGTTCATTCTCATGTATATTGACAGATGCAGGTCAGTTTCCATTTTGCTGCATATGGATGACCTTGTTTCCCAGCACCATTTATTGAAAAGGCTGTCCTTTCTCCAGTTTACTTGCTTTCCTCTTCTGTTGAAATTAAGATGGCTTGTAGGTGTGCTGAGGTATTTCTGGGACTTCTGTTCCAGATGTCTTGAGGCCTATTTTTGTGCCAGTACCAAGCTGTTTCTGCAACCACTGCCCTATAGTATAGCTTGAATTCCACCTGCATTAGTTTTGCAGCTTAAGAGTTTTTTGGCTATACGTGGTCTTTTGTGGTTCCATATGAAGTTTTGGATCATTTTTTCTATTTATGTAAAGTCAGTCAGTGGAATTTTAATGGGTATTTTGTTAAATCTATAGATTGCTTTTGGTAGGCTAGCCATTTTTACTATATTAATTCTCCCTATCCAGGAGCAGGGAAGGTCTTTCCATTTTTCAGTGTCCTCTGCTATTTCTTTCTTTAATATTTTGAAATTTTCCTTGTAGAGATCTGAGGGCCTTTGGTTAGATTGATTCCAAGGTATTTAATTTTCTGGTGGGCTATCATGAATGGTATTTTTTCTGAAATTTCCTTCTCTTCCTGTTTACAGTTGGTGTAAAGAAAAGCTATTGATTTTTGTTTTGTTTTGTTTTGTTTTGTTTGTTTGTTTTGTTGTTGTTTGTTGATTCTAAAGCCTGCGACTCTGCTGAAGGAGTTAGTTAGTTCTAGCAGTTTTCTGGTCAAGGTTTTGGGGTCTTTCAGGTATATGATCATATCATCTGCAAATAAGGATAATTTCACCACCTCATTGCCAATCTGTATCCCTTTGATTTCATTCTCTTGTCTGATTGCCCTGTCCAGGACTTCAATCCCTATGTTAAATAGAATAGGAGAGAGAGGACGTCCTTGTCTCGTTCCAGATCTAAGAGGAAATGGTTTCAGTTTTTGTCCATTTATTATAATGTTAGCTGTAGTTTTGTCATAAATGGCTTTTATTAAAATTAAGGTATTTGCCTGTTATACCTATCTTCCCCAGCTTTTTTATCATGAAAAGGTGTTGCTGTTTTTGCCCAGACCATTGGCTAAACAAGACCTTTTCACCATTCTTGCCCGGACCACCAATGGGGAAACCACTCTCCTGCTCTCTCTCAGACCTTCAGTGAGGAAAGAACGCTCTCCCGCCACGACCATCAACAAGGAAAGAACCCGCTCTCCATCTGATCCCTGATGAAGCAAGAAATGTCTCCTCATGATCACCGAGACCACCAACACCGGTGTTTGACCCTGGAAGGCAAAAATGCCTGAGGCTTTTCCTTTCTTCTATCTCCACAGGTGTCCCAAGGGCCACAGGAGTCCACGCCCCACACCCAAGTGTTCCAAGTGAATTGTGTTTAGTATTTGTATGCACGGCAGTGCTGCCCTCCTGAACCTCCAGGCTGGACAGGGAGGCCCACGTCCCACATAGAGAAAGCGCACCCCACTTTGTCTGAAGGCCTTTTCAGCATCAATCGAGATGATCATGTGGTTTTTGTTTGCCAGTCTCTTGACATGCTGGATTACATTAATTGATTTCCGTATGTTGAACCAGCCTTGAATCTGTGGTATAAATCCCACTTGGTGTTGGTGAATACTCTTTTTAATATGCTGCTGGAATCTGTTTGCCAGAATTCTATTAAATATTTTTGCATCTAGATTCATAAGGGAGATGGGTCTCTACTTCTCTATCGCAGATGACTCTTTCCCTGGTTTAGGTATCACTTTGATGGTAGCTTCATAGAATGAATTTGGGACTGTTCCCTCCTTTTCTATTTTTTGGAATAATTTGAGGAAGACAGGCATTATATCTTCTTTAAAAGTTTGGTAAAAACTCTGCTGAGCATCAAGCATGACCTGTGCTCTTCTTTGTTGGGAGACTATTAATTACCTTTTCTATTTCTGTATATGTAATGGGCTTGTTTAAGTCAGTTATGTCTTCTGGGGTTAGCTTTGGCAGGTCATATGAGTTAATAAATTTGTCCATTTCTTCTGCATTTTCATACTTTGGGGAACACAGTCTCTTCTAGTAATCCCTGACAATTTTCTGTATTTCATTGAAGTCATTGGTTTTGGACCCGTTGTCTTCTATAATCTGAACTATGTTAGATTTTTCCTTTTTCTTTTGGATGAGGTTGGCCAGAGGAGTGTCTATTTTATTAATCTTTTCAAAGAACCAGCTCTTAGTCTTATTACTTTTTTGAATTATCTCTTTGGATTCTAATTGAGATATTTCTCTCTTTAATTTTGTAATTTCTTTTTGGGTGTTCCTTTTAGGATTGGTTTGTTGTTGGATTTCTAGTGTCTTAAGATGCATCATTAGGTCATTTATTTGGCTCTTCTTTGCTTTATTGATGAAGGCACTTAATGCTATAAACTCCCCTTTTAAAACTGCCTTTGCTGGATCTCGTATTTTTGGTAAGATGTGTTTTCATCAGCATTTGATTGCAGGAATTTTTTCAATTCCATTTTGATTTCATCAATAATACATTGGTCATTCAGCAGTGTATTATTCAGTCTCCATGAGCTTGTAAAGTTTCTGGAAATATTCTTGCTCTGAGTTCTCCTGGAAATAATTTTTTTAATACCTTTATCATTGATTCCATTTCTGATAGTTTGCATTTAAGTTCACTTATGGCATCATGAGAATGGTAAATCCTCAGTTCAGATTCATCCACCCTGGATGAAAATAATTCTCTAGCCGAATTCAATTCAGTTATTTTCATCTGCATTTCAATAAGCGATACTTGGTTCTTCCTTATCATTTCTATCTGGGAGGATAGAATAGACTCCAAGTGAGATACCTTCTTTTCAAAGATTTCAAGGGTGCTGGTAATATTCATTTTAATTTCTCATAGCATGTTTATACACATAATTCTGAATTCCAAATCAGAGATCTCTAAGAGTTGAGATTCCTTAGAGTTATTTGTTGGGGGGCTTTGGTCTGTGGGGCCTTCAGATCCATCCTCCCCTTTGTGTTTTTTGTAGGTTTACTTTGGTTGCCCATAATATGACATGGGTAATAGAATTTATCTCTCCTGAGTATGTAGAACTTCTCCCTCTGTTATTTGTTTGAGATTGTGTGGGACTGAATCTCTGGTGCTTATTTGAGGTTGTAAGATGAGTAGGTAGGTCCTCAGCTGTTTGGTGTGTGTGTATCTTACTCTAGTTCTCCAAAGTGGCTGGAGGGTGGGGAGGTGATAGATTTTGTTTCTTTTCTGTGGTGTGAGAAAGGAGGGGATCTGGTGACAGAAGAGGGGGAAAGAGGAGGTAGAGGAAAGAGACTAATAGAAATTACTGTCAAAATTAAAATTAAGGCTAAAACTTAAGGGTAAGATAATTAAAACAAAACCATATATAGCATAAGAAAAAGAGGAGAATATAAAAAGGGAAGAGAATAAAAGGAGAAATATATAAAGAAGAAAAATAGAAAAGAAAAGAGGAAAGAGAAAACAAACCCTCACACATACATGCTCCCACACACACATAAAAACACTTGTAGTCAGGCACAGTGGTGATGTCTGCAATCCCAGTGGATTGGGAGGCAGAGGCAGGAGAATCGCAAACTGGAGACGAGAGGCATTCTGCGTGTCTTAATGAGACCCTGTCCCAAAAAGTAAAAAATATGGGCTGTGGGCACAGCGCAGCGGTCCAGCATTCCAGCATTTACAAATTATGCAGGTGCAAGACCCTGGGTTCAAACCCCAGTATCACACACACACACAAAAAAAAATTAAAGTAAAAAAAAGACACTTGTATGTTCTGTCAAGTGGAATCTGAACTGTGGACACACTGTTCCACCGGATGAAAGGAGCACTGCAGGATGCAGTGTTCCTTGCAAAACTCAGGGTGGCAGTGTTTTCACACAAACTGCAAAACCAGTCTTGGTGTACAGAGCATTTGTTTATATTCGCTCTATCTGGTGGAAATGGCGGGCTGCTGCACAATGTTCCGGTTTTAAGTGGCACACTGAGTGCCCATAGAATCTGTTCCACAAAATATTCTGTGAATATTGTATTGTTAGAGAGGCAGTAGAATTGTGGGGGACTCCCTGGATTTCTCCCTGTCCCACATAGTTTGGGCTCCAATTTCCCTAATTGGAGATTTCCTGCCCCAGAGCCTACAACATGGAGAGAATATGGCTGCTACCATGGATTTTTATTGCAGGGCTTTCCGCCCATTTGGGAGTCCACCAGGGAGGTCCAGATCCCTTAGTGGGGTCCTCAGTTCTCATTCTGCGGCGGGCAGGTTGATATCCAAATGCTCCCAGAGTGAATCCGTAGCAGGTCTGTCTGGGCGCAGCTATGGTGCTCAAAACTGCTCTGGGACTAATTGTGCCACTAGGCTCTTCCAAAATGGAGCACTCTGTCCGCATGGGGCTCAGTTGCCCCAGCAAACCCAGCCTATTCCACAGTGCAGTAGGAGGACTCACAATTGCCTCTGGTGTGTCTAGTATCCAGGTGTATGTGTGCCCATATGTGTGTGGAGATCACGTCTGCACAACTGTCCCACCACAACAGGTCGGAGAGAGCCTCGCCTGGGCTCTGGTTGCCCACTGCTGGCACAGGTTACCCAGTTCCCTTTGTGTTCACTCCCAGTGCCCTCATGTATCCACGCTTGTGGATCTGATCCCTATTTTCCTGTGTGAGGGTCCTACAAGAGCCCAGTGTCCCAAGCTGCACCGCGAGCACTGCTTGGGATGGCGATTCAGTGTGCCAACTCAAACGGACTCACCTGAAACTTGTAGTTTGTGTCCCGTGGACAGGGTGACAGTGTGACGTCAAGGTTGCACTCCGTGTTGGGTCCACCACCTTGGATGTGTGCGCGAGGTGCCCTCCGAGACTCCGGATTCTCTCCGCGGTCTGTGTGATGGCGAAAAGCCAGAATGACGATACAGCTACTGTCCTCTGTAGCTCCTCTGAAGCCAAATCCTCAATTTCACTGTTTGTGCAGCTTCTTCCTCTATCTCCCAATCTAAACTATCACTGTTTCTATCTATTCAATGTGAGTTCCAAACCCTTAATCAAGGCTTCCCTCTAGAACTCCGGGACAGAAGGCGTGTGCTATCTATCTGCCATTTGCTCCCAACCCAATTTATGTTGCTTTTATGAGTATTAAGATGTAAATCCATATTTATTGATAGTTGGACAATATCATTAAAATAACATACTCAGGTTACCAAATAATATACAATATAGTTCTATATGTGTGATAATGCCTCCTTAGGTACACAGATATATTTCCATTCAAATCCTAGCTAATCTCAATGAATAGACTAATAATTAGGGTAAAATAAACAAATAAAATGTGCTTGGTCAAAGAATTGCACAAGACTCCCTGAAATTTTTCCAGATAATTCATATAAATTCATCCCTCCTAGAATGGTATGTTACCATGGGCTTGTTCCCAAAGGAAAACCTAGGTTAAACCTCTGCCCTGTAGGTTACGATAATAAGTGCATAGGTTTCTTTCCAAGGTCTTGAAGACCACTTTTCCTGCCCTGCAGATGCCAATGGGTGACTGAGATGAGACTGAAAGGCTTGGCTCTCTGTGGTCACTTTGTCTCCTTTTTGCCTCCTTAGTCTTTGTGTCAGATTCTACTAAGCTCTGTATGCATACATGCCAAAACTGGAGAAAGATTTGGACAGAATTGTAATACAAGATTACATCGACTGGGACTTGCCAGAAACAAGTCTTTAAATTTAATGTAGCCCCTGGCTAAACTAGAACTCAAAGAGCTCCTGATTTGGCCTTCTGAGTGTGGAAATTGCTGTCATTCACCACCAACTCCAGCCACATCAGTCAATGCTGGCTGCTGGCCCCTCTTCCCTCCACTCTCCATCCCCCCTACTACCACCTTTCCCTCCTCTTCCCCTCCTCTTCTTCCTATTCCTTCTGCTCCATCTTTCCTTTGGTAGTAGTTGAGAGCTTGAACACAGGGCCTTACAGATCCTAAGCAAGTGCTCTACTAGGGAGCTGTACCCCAGCCCACTTTTTATTTTGAGACAGAGTTTTGCTAAGTTGTGCAGCTGACACTGGTTTGAACACTCAGTCTTCTCGCTTCAGCCTCCCAAACTGCAGAGAACACAGGCATGTAGCATGGCACTAGACATCTACTTTTTCCCCTATACCTGTGCCTCAAATATTCCCCACCTCATAAAGTCAAAAAACACAACTTTAAGTATGTTGAAAAAAAGGGGAAGATAAAAAATACTACTAGAATAGCTATAATCAAAAACAGTAATAATACCAAAAGCTTGCACTAATGCAAACAGACTAGATCATTCATGTAATACTGCTGAGGATGTAAACAGGTTGATCCCAATAGAAAAAATTTGACTTATATCAGAATCAGGATGCACATATATAGATAAATATTCTCACAAAAAATGTGGAAATAGAAAGGAGAGCATTGGTACAGGGATGGGGATGGGGTAGGAGGGTACTGAGAGGGTAAAGGGGAAGTTAGGTCAGCAGTGTACAATGAAATACATATATGCAAATGTCATAAAGAGACCCACTAATTGTACAATAAAAATTACTAATAAAAAAATGTCCCTCCTCTCTCTTATAAGTGTATCAGTTACTAGATTTAGGATCTTCCATAAATCTAGCTTAAACTGTTCCCTGTAGTCTCAAATACTAAAATCTACAAAGACCCAATTTCCAAGTAAGGTTATAGGGACTGGGAATGTACCTAGGTGTTAGTACACTTCCTTAGGAAATAGGAAGCTCGGGATCTGATCCCCAGGACAAAATTTAAAACAGCCAACTAACACAAAATATACACAGACACTAGGTGCTTGGACTTGGTCATAAAATCTGGTGGGGGCAATTCAAACCATGACACCAACTAACAAATCAAGAATGTTGCTCTTAGAACCCAGAGGATTACAATTGCTATGTAACCCAGACTGTCCTGGAACTCTGGATCCCCTTGCCTCAACCTCCCCAGTACTGAGATAACAGGAGAATTCCATCACACCCTCTCAGGATGCATTTTGATGAGCTAATCCAGAATACACAAAGCTTATTTTCTGCTGTGGATGTTGATTACATGTGTAAGGAGAGAAATTTTGAAGCAATGTTTCATATTTGCCAGTTTATGTCAAAAAAATATATTAGGGTTCTTTTCTAGACCTAGTGTTAGTTGGCCAGAGGCACTCATGTTTTTCAGGATTTTGCTGTATATTTGTACAATATCCATATCCGCAAGCATCAGTGGTATGGGAGGGTATATGTTTCATGTCATCAGCAATATTGAATCTATTCACCTCTTAATAGTTTCTAATAGTTTGATAATGACTCTTCACATACTTGCATTTGCGAAAAATTGAAAATCAGTTCGCCAATGTAATGGAAGCTCAAATTTTTCAATAACTGTGAAATCTCAAATTTTAAATAATTAACATTTTTGAAGTTGTGGGTACTGGGGGTTGAACCCAGGGCATCACACTTGCATGCTTTGCAAGTGTTCCACCACTGAGCTGTACCCAGCCCATATTTTTACTTTACCTCAGGCAGCACTTGGCTAAATTATGCAGACTGCCTCTGGTCTCGAACTTGCAATCCTCCTGACTCTGCCTCCGGGTCAGAGGTGCATTACAGGTGTGCATCACGTGTCTGGGCTCTAAATAATTACAACTTTTATTGTAAATATGTATAAGCAGAATTATCAATTTTCTTCAATCACTTTTGTAGCTTATTAAATAGGACATAAAACAAATTATAACTATAGATCTAAATAATTATTATTGAGCCAGGTGAGAGACATATCTGGCAATTTATTCTCATAAAAGTAGCTTTTCTTTTTCAGAAGAAGCTTATTCTCACTACCAAAAGATCATGCAATAAACTTAGTGAAATTATATACTTTTAAATTCCTAAGTCAATACTTTTGGAATATCCATGGATTCCAGGTCTTTGGGTATGTTTCTGGTACATATTTTGTCTATGCTATGTATATTCATAATTTAAAAATATTGTCAAAATGATCACATATATTTACTATTTTGTAAGGTTCACCATTTCTTTAATCATATCCTTATTCAAAATACCAACAGATTTTTCATTATATTCAGTTTGTAATTGGTAGCTTATTTACATGTATGATATTTAATGCAGGAAATAAATTTTTAAATTATTGCGAAGATTTATGTGCCAAAACATTTTGATTCTATCTCATTGTGTAGACCGAGATATATTTGTTAGCAATTTGTGTTTGAACAAATTGCTTTGAACAAGATCACCTGAATTTTTTCAATTACTGCACATTTCCTCCTCCCAAATTCAAAATTAATCATCCAGAGGTGCCAGGTATTTGAGATGCTACTTCCATATTTCCCAGACCACCCACACTAGCATTTTGATTTTTATTTCCAAAACCAGGTAGAAATTGATCAGGAGTATGGGACTTAAAGGGCCATGAACTAAATGATGCTGTAAGATCTTAGATAATAATGAAACAGGACAGAAATAAATAAAGAGGGAAAAAGAATGATAAAATACCATATTGAAAGATTGTCAGATGTAGGGGCAGGAATGGAGAGTGATGGGTCCTAGAAATTCACTCACGAATTTGCCTGTGGGCATTTTTGTTATAAATCAGGGATGGAGGGCATGGGGAAGAAGCAACAAGGTAGAGTGCCACAGCAACAGAAAGAATATAAACCACCCATTGAGGTGTTTCCAGTGGGCTACTTCAGGGAGTAGGAAAGGTGTTGATTGAATCCAGAACAGTTAATTATGTCATGCCAATTGTCTGTGCTGCAGAAACCTAATTAGGGTGTGCCTTAGGATCTGAATGGAAAGGCTTCCCAAACGCAAAGTGTATTCTGTTCGGAAGCACTTGGAGGTGGTTAGGGGTGGAGGCGCATCAGAAAGTTGCAGTTGTACAGAGAGCCCAGACCACAGAACCACACACAACCGCTGAGCCACTGGGTGACTATACCTGCAAACACCGATCAGATCATAGAATCTTCAGGTGTGTATAAGCTGCTGAGTATATGAACTCATATTTTTTCATAGTTTTTCCTAAACTCAGTTATAAACAGATTGAGGAACTTCCCAAAGAGGTAAAATAAGCCTAGTTAATAAGAATCATGTAGTTATTTTCTTATTACAGAGTTACAAAATTCTAATCTCTATGATTGTTTTGAATTTTTGAAATTCATGTATTTCCCCATTATGTTCCTTATACCCACGTTGTGAGATTGTGGAAGGGAAGTCCTAGCTGTCATGTAGCTTTACCTTGACATGGGACCCATTTAGACACACTGGTAGAAAGTGAAAAGTGCTATGGATTCTGGACTTTCAGGTTGTATCTTTGGTCTTTGACTCACCTGATAACATCTAATAATGACAGAGGAATGGTTGCCTTTGTGTCCACTCTGAGCGTTGATAAACGAGGGGATTTCTACATTCATTCAGGTCCAGGCATGGGGAGTTATTTTAAAAATGCAATGGATTGGGTAATGTCACATGCCATTTTAACCTGTGGTTTCCACATTTCCAAATGTGAATGAATTTGTCAGAGTACGTATGAGAGTGGGGTAAATTATTCTTAAACATTTCCTTTGTAACATCACTTTTACAAATTTCTCTGTTTAAAATATTTGCTACAGTTTTCATTTTTAATAGTCACTATTTACAAAACAGTTAGAAATTTAAGAACAAATTTCTCCCCTGAACCACTTGTGAGTGAGTGGGACCAGACGCAATGGATGGAATAATTTCTCCATCCTTTTGGACTGTATTATGTGAGTTCTATTTTTATCTCAATTCTTATGTTCTATTACTAAATATGCACTTATTTTCATTTTTCTAAGGACATTGATGAAATAGTGTTCTTTCCTGGTTTTGAAATTAAAAATTCAAAGTTAAGTCCACATGTTTGTCAACCCTCTACCCTGGATTAAAGTCAAATCTGTTATTCTTTTCCAGCTTTTATTATTTGTTATCATGTGTATCTCTTTTTGTTGTGGAGGAAATTTCCAAAAGTCTTTCCTATATTATGTTACCTAATACCTGGGCTGTTATTTATTCTGTCTTATACTTCAAATATGACTTCAATTACAGTTTTAGATTTTAATATCTTAATCTATTATCTTCTGATATATTCCTTATTGCTGTGATATTATATACTTATTAAGATTCCTGGGCTGAAGACTTAGCTCAGTGATCATGAAATCTACCACTCTAGCTCAATGCTAGATTGGCACAGCAAGGAAAAGAAGATAAACCAGCCGTTGGGGTGTTCCAGTGGGTTAAGATGCTAGGAAAGATGATAACTTCATCTAGAATATTTAATCACGTCTTGCTAATTCTCTGAGGTGCAGAAACCTAACTACACTTACGGTTAAAGTATGCTAACATAGAGACTTACCAAACACACAGTGTATTCTGTTTCCTAGCATGAAACAGTCCCTGGTTTTCATCGCTAGTACCTCCAAAAAAGAAAAATAACTAGCCCATCTTCTCTGGGTCCTGTCCAGGAGGTGGAAGCAGCAGGATAGCAAGTTTGAAGACAGTCTATGCAACATACCATAGACTGTCTTGTAATTTTATTTAAAAAAAAGATTTTCACTTTTGTAGTGAATTTTTAAATATCACTCAGCTACATGCTTTTATACTCTACTAACAATGAAAAATAATTCCCAAATTATCCTAATATATTCAAATTCTCAGGACTTTCCCTTCTCTTTAGCTCCTAAGTCTGATATCCTTTTCTGTTCCTAGCATATTTAGTTTCTTGAGTCCATAGGTAACCCTTCTCTTACTCACTCTCTAGTTAACCAAAATCTGTGTTCTCTGAATGTTTTATGAATGTGGACGCAATTTGAATTATGGAAGGCTCAGCATAAAAGATTATCCTAAAAAGACCATAGGAAGAGGTATGAAAATCTGAGGGTTGATCTGATGAACCATGTAACAATGCTTATACTACAGAACACAAGATTGGTGAGGGAATAGTATCCACCAGATCTGCCCTGTGTTCAAGCATTTCTAGGTTCCATATATTTAGGAGAGACTTTATGAGAGTAGCAAAACTTTCCCTGAGGTGTAAGTATAAGAAATAAGTAGCCAAGCAAAATGTTAAAATTCCCATGAAAACCTCGCTATTTGAAAACAGAGGAAAAATGGATAACCAGAAAACACTCATCCCTAGGAGGGATTCCTAAAGAATATCTCAATTGGTCATTTACAGTAGGCTTACTTTCCACCATAAAAAGACCACAGTGGGGGCTGTGTCTCCTGCATCACTGGCTTGTCTACTTCCAGCTCCTCATCTGCACCTTTTGTGACAGGTGTCTGGTTTCCATTTACCCTGGCCACACTTAGGGGACTACAAGTTGAAAGTCTTCTCTCTTTTGATCATTTCTCTTTTCAACTTGTCTTTTTACTCTCTCTCCCTGGGATCCTATCATTGTCTACAGCTTATGGAGTGTATAGACTGGTGTTTAATTCTTTCCCATCTATAATATAGGTTCTGTTGGGGCTATGGAAGGCAGGATGGAAGGGGGTGGTGACAGTTTTAATAATGCAAGTGCAACATGTCAAAAACTAATATAGATATCATTTCAGAACTAGACACTTTCCCAATTACTTTGTTAACAGTAAACTAATAATAGAAGGGTTCTATTGCATGTAAGGTGTGATTCTCTTCATTAATCCCAATGAGGCTAAGTAACTTTCTGTTTCTCTCTCCTCCTGAATAGAGAACATACAGACCAACTGAGTTGTGAGCAGGAAGAATTTTGAGCACCTGTGGTCTTCTTTGCACAACGGAGACCTTCCTAGTGGCCCAAAGGCTAAACTGGGAATGGCATCACCTCATAGCCATGGGCATTAGTCCACAGAAGACATCTTTCCCCCCTTTTTTCAGCAATGTTGTGCTGGGACCCGAACCCAGGGCCTCAGAGAGTACTGAGCTAATCCCCATCCCCTGGAAACTTATAGCTTGAAATAATCTTTTATGCAGTTAGTTGCTTTGCATATCTGAGTTGCTAGCAAATAAAGTCTGTGCTTTCTTTATAGTATCATAGAACTGAGTATCTGATGCTAACTCAATAAATGGGAAAATAGTGCAAATTGTAATTATGGGGTCTTTAGCTATTTCTATTTTCCTTTTTGCAACATAGTTCAGTTGAAGGGTTAATATCTTCAGGGCTGGGAATGTAGCTTAGCGGTAAAGTGCTTGCCTGTCATGCCCAAGGCCCTGACTTCAATTCTCAGCACCACAAAAAAAAAAAAAAAAAAAAAGAACTAATGTTCGATCTCATTCTTAAACTTTTTGTTCTTAAGCTTGGACAAATTCATTAACTGCCGAGCCTCAGTTATGTCCTTTATGAAACGGACCTATTACTCTGTCCAGGCGGCAGAATTGCTTCGAAAATTAAAAAGAGTATATAAGCATTCAGAATAGTTAGACATCATTGAGTGGCATTATTTGTAAACTAACATATTAAATATAAGAACTAATTAAATTAATGAATAAAATAATTATTCTACATTATAATGATTATTTCTTCTGGGCCACCCCTCCCCAGGCCCGTGACTAAGCCAGCATTACTTCTCCAACCAGGATTGGGACCCCACACCCCGGACTGGCGAGCACGATGGAGTCAATGATGAATATGGGATGCCTTTAGATTCGATTTTATTGAACAGGCCCTGAAAGGAAATCAGCCCTTGGGGAGTCCTCTACAAAGGCTGGCTTGTTCTCCTCTGCTCGTCTGTGATGACCTCTGTCTTGGTCTGGTGATGGGGTGGCCTCTGAGATGGCAGGCAGTCTTCTCTCTTGAGCTAGCAATGGTGTGATGCTTCTGCAGTGGACTGGCAGAACTGCAGAGCGGTGAGTGGGCTCTGTTTATATAGTCTTTGGGTAACTGCCTCAAGATGGCAATCAGCCAATCAGGTAGTGGCACGAGGAGCTGGGCACAATCAATTAGGAATGACATTCACATAGAGGGTGAAACTGCATGTCACTTTCTGGGCAAGCAGGGGATGTTCTTTAGTGGACAATCAGGAGGCAGGGCGAGGGTCAGGAGTAACCAATGACGAGGCAGGAGGTCTGAGAGGGCAGGGGCCATCTTGGCCCACTGTATGCTAAGAAGACCCAGATGTGGGACAGGATTTTGGAGGCCATCTTACCCTGGGACATAGATTTCAGAACTTCAGGGGAGCTAGATGGACTTATCCCAGTCATGCTTCCTCTCCATCCCCTGGGGCTATCCCAATATTCCCTACAATTTCTTATTTATCAATTAAATTATGACAGAATTAATATATTCAATTAAATAATTTATTGTTAATTACTCAGGCCTTGTTGGCAAATTTTGAATTGTATTGACTCTCTCTTATTATAATAAGAATCCCAATACTACTCTCTGGAATGTGAGCTCTCTAGGAGCCTTTGATATTCAGTAGGCACTTCAATTGAATACTGTTAAGAGAATGGAATAAACACCATTTCTTGTGTTTGTGATAAGTTTATGTTTAAAAATAAGACAAATGTTATTTATTACCACTTGGTAAATATTTGTAATTTGCCAAGCACCTTACTAAACATTAGTAGATTCTCTCATTTCAATATTCAGTTGACTTCTTTGAGTAGATTA
The DNA here is from genome assembly GCA_007922755.1 of Pedetes capensis. Lineage (NCBI taxonomy): Eukaryota > Metazoa > Chordata > Mammalia > Rodentia > Pedetidae > Pedetes > Pedetes capensis. The sequence continues at coordinate 26,079 of VMDO01024014.1, forward strand.
TTAAAATGTCTGAAGTAAAAAAAGTTTTGCCTGTATTGATGTGCATAGGTTTATCATATAATTATTATAATATCCATAAAATTACTATTCTGTTTTTCCATTGGCACATGTCACAGTTTTTGTAGTTTCATAAGCCTTAGCAAAATCATATAAGGTTTAAAATATAATTCATGCGGGACCTGACTCGGCAGCACCTAACAACAAATTGTTCTCATTTTGCATATTACAGAAATTTAAAATATATCAATGAGTTTCATCTTGTTCTGAATATTCTGTTTGCTGGATGGTACTCATATTTCATAAAGGTATAATTGCATTAATCCATTTTTTTGCCCAATATTATTAAGAATTATGAAAGATCAACTGATGTTTCTGGAACAAGCATTCATCAAACCTTTAGGATTACCAGACAGGCATTTCTATATGTAAGAAAACATGACTTCTCCCTCTATGATCACTCTAAAATTTTTTTTGCACAACCATACTTGATTTCTTCTAAGCAAATAGAATTTTTCAAAATATGTGTAGTTCGTGCTGAATGTATGATATTGCTTTTTCATATAATGTAGTATGATCCTGGAATCTTTTACATTTTTTTTGGTTTCTGATTGTAATAGAACATATGTTTATTTTAGGAAATTTAGAAGATTCCAAAAGACACAAGTATAGAAGAAAAATCTCCCCAATCCCATCCTGTCTTTGTGGACTTGTGTTTATATACCACTATGTATATTTACCCTTCTCCTATTTTAAATATATTTGTAGTTCTGTGTACACATAACATATTATAAACCTGTATTATATAAATATGTATAATATGTAATAAATGTGTTCATTGATTCATTCACGTAAGGTTGGCATTTAAAATTTCCCCCTAAAGTTTGACAAGTGTACTTACTACTGATAAGTACCATCTGTCCCTGAGTTGATCATACTGAGTATTACAGAATGAGTCAATTCACCAAACAACCAGAAGAGGCCACATCTTTCAATGTTGTAGTGGTTAAGTGCAGACAAGTCGATGTCTGCCTCGTAGCGACCCTATGTGCAACAGATGAAACACTATTTTTAGTGCTTCTCTGCGATTCATAGAGCTTTCAATGGCTGATAGGTTTTAGGAGGGAGTGTATTGTCAGGTCCTTCTCCAAAGGCTACAGCTCCTAGTGTTCCCAGGAGATCTCCATCCAAGTAGTAAACAAGTATCTGTAAATCAAGTCTGACATAGCACTTCCAGATCTAAACAAATGTCATTGCACAGATAGACAAACATCAGCTTGTGGTGGAGCATACTGTGACAATGCACAAGGCTGCTCTATCTGGAGGCTTGGGCCTGCTTGGATGCTAAGCTGAGAAAATCACTTCTTGCCATACATGTTGGGAAATTCTTATATAATCATACTACTGATAAATGCCATTAAACTATATCATAAAGGAAATTTACTCAAAAAACTTAAGAAACTTCTCTTTTATTTTAAGTACTATGTACATATATATATATATATATATATATATATATATATACACACACACACAGGGAAGGTCGGAAAGGATGATTTCCGATAGTGTTGGATCCCATGTATTGCTGACCAGTTGTGTCTTTTCTACCAATGTTGCCTTCTATGTTTACCTTACCTGTTTTTCATTATAATTCTTTTTCTTTTAATCATATGTGGCTATATCCATTTCATGTTTGTGCTGTGTATATACATTGAAATTTTATACTTAAATCATACCACGTATATTTTCTGGTGTTTAGTTTTTCATTTGTATTGGAGTGTTCACCTATGCATCACTGTGCCTATGCTTCATCAGATTTCACTGATACAGAGCCTTCTTTGACAAATGGGATTACCTGAAGCTAAAAAGTTTGTCTAAACCAAAGGAAACACTTGACAGAGTAAAGGGAAAGTCCACACCATGGGAGAAAAATCTTTGTAACCTATACATCTGACAGAGAAATAATTTCTAGAATATACAAGGAAATTAAGAAATCAAACACCAAGGCAACAAGTAACCCAATCCATTAGTCAGCAATGGAACTGAACACATTTCTCAAATGGAGAACTACAAATGTCCAGTAAACACATGAAAAAATGCTCAACATCCCTAGCCATTAGGGAAATGCAAATCAAAAGAGCACTGAGATTCCATCTCACTCCAGTAAGAATGGCCAAGTTTAACAAAACAAATAATTACAAATGCTAGCAAGGATACAGAAAAAGGAACCCATTTATACAGCTTGTGGGACTGTAAATTAGGGCAGACACTTTGGAAATCAGTATGGAGGTACCTTAGAAAACTAAGAGTAGAATGGTCATGTGACCCAGCTATACCACTCCTGGGAATAGACCCAAAGGAAGAAAAGTCATCATACCACAGGGACCCTTGTACTTCCATATTTAATACAGCATACTTCACAATTGCTAGGGTATGGAATCAACCACAATGTCCATCAAGAGAAGAGTGGATTGAAATATTGGGGCATATATACACAATGGACTATTACTCAAGAGTAAAAATGAATGAGATTATGTCATCTGCAGCAAAATGGATGGAACTGGAGAATGTCATCTTAAGTGAACAAAGCCATTCCCAAAAGGTGAAATACCATGGGATTTCACTTATCTGTGGGAGCTTAATCTAACTTAATGGAGGAAAGAAAACTGTACATAGATAGATTTATAAAAATGAACAATCATACTTCTCTGAGGGAAAATATAAGCAGGGTAGAAAGAAGGGGGAGGGGATTAGCAGGTGGGAACAGAGGCTGGGGAAGGGGAGGAAAGAATACAGAGGATCAAAAGGGGAGAGGAAAATTTCAAAATACATGATACTTCTATATGAATTCATAAGAAAAAATAAGGGAAAGGAAAAAATCAATGAGAATATAACCCATGATTTCATTCAATTTTTATTGCTGTTGGTGAGAGGTGCCCTTGAATGATATCTGACTCCCAACAACCCTCATGGGGTTTTCAACGGCTAATTCTTTTTGGATTGTTTCGGGAGTGAATTGCCACATCCTTCTCTCTTTTTTGAGCCACCAATAATTGGACCTGGGTCCTAAGGAAGGATGGAGCAGCACTCTATCAACTAAGCTAAACCCCAGCTGACAATAAGAAGTTTGTGCTCTATCCATTATGTCACTGTGACATCACTGTTGCTTACACATTCATCTACTTACCTATTTTATGGAACTATTTAAACTAAAGGAGAGAAGGAAAGAAGAGAGAAAATAAATTTTAATTAATATGTAATAAAATAGTTAATAGGTAATAAAATCATATTAATATGTGATCATATCATACTAATTAATATGTAACAAAAATCATATGAATTAAAATTCCTTCTCTCTTCTTTCCTTCTCTTCTTTAGTTTAAATGGTTCCATAAAATATGTAAGTGGATAAATGTGTAAGCAACATTGACGTGACAGTACCATGATGGATAGAGCAAAAGACTTATTCTGTATCTCAACAGCATTTATTAATAAAAAGAAAATAATATATGGACTTTAAAGATAAACTACTTTCTGGATTATTGTCTGTTAGGTGCTATTGAGTTGAATTCAACTCATTTCAAACCTGTGTACAGCAGAACGAAACACTACCTGAAACTGTGCCATGCATGCATTCTTCTCTTTTTTGATATTTGAGGCCATTGTTGCAGACACTGTTTCATCGCATTTTGAGTGATGCCACATCAACAAATGGAGGTCCCAAAGACTTTACTGCATTCCCATAATTAAGGTTGACTCTTCTTTGAGGAAGCAACTTCGAATGCCTTCCACCCTGGGGGACATATTTTCTGGTACCATCACAGTACTTCTCTGCTATTCATACTTTAATGGCTAATGGTTTTGAGAATGGGTTGCAGGATCCTTCTCCCTAGTCTATCCTAGTCTGAAAGCCCAGCTGAAACCTGGGCTATTATGGGTAGCACTCCTGGTATCTGAAATACTGGTGACATAGCTTTC
>VMDO01024015.1:6868-24582 GCA_007922755.1 Pedetes capensis
CCACACTGTTTTTAAATGTCATAGTAGCCTGTGTCGTTCACTGGTGTGATTTCAAAACTTCTTGTTAGTGTCATGGTCTGTCAGAACTTCTCTCAAAATTTCAAGAGCAAAAATAGTGTTATATTGAATTTTGAGTCTAAACTTTGTTTCAGTTTTATTGCTGACAAAACTGTCTCTGATGTGCAGAGAAGTAATGTAGAGACCAGGCACTGCCAAAATGAGCCCATTCAGATAATTTAAAATAACATCTAAGTACTCCATCTGGTGCAACTAAATTACATTAAGGTGTGTTCGTTAATGAATTTTTAAAAGAAAATTTATTTATATATTTATTTAAAATAATCTACACCAGAATCTTGTCTTAAAACTATTAAAAACTTTAGTGTAAAAATATACATTCTTGAACTTTCCACCCTCATTATTACAAATATCTCCGTAAAGTGCCTAGTTTAAGGCAAATGTCTTAATAAATTTAACAATTAGGCAGTTTTAATAACAATTTATTCTAGAGTCATTTGAATGATCTTTACAAGCACCTTGTATTGAAATTTTTAAACACTTTTGTGAGAAAATATACATTCTGGAGCCTTGTACCCTCATCATCACAATAACTCCGAAATGTCCCCAGTTTAGAGACTATGCCTTTGATAACTTTTGTAGCTTTATCCAACATTTTCCAAAATGCTACCTGGACGACTATTTAGCACAAATACAAGGACCACAAGCATATTTCAGCAATTGCATTTATCTGAGTAACTCTTCTGTGATCAGAATAGGCATGGCTAGTTTTTTCATGTTATTCAATGGTATATTATTAAATCCAAAAAGTTGGGTTTTTTTTTCTAGTTGTGTTTTATATAATAAATGTTTGAGTTTATTTGTGTAGCTAGGTATAAAAAGGAGAAAAAGCACAGAGATCAGCAAATCTACATTTTCGCCCAGCTGAATTATAAAAATCTAAGCTTTATAGGAATTTGCCAGATCTGCATTTTGAAGGTATTTTTGGATTAGATCAGGGACACTATCCAGCACAACATGGCTCCTCAAGGATGTTTGGAAATACGTGGGGGCCGTATTTCCTATGACAATACCTAAGTTACCTATGACAATACCTAAGGATGCAACTGCAATAGTTTCCTGGAGCCTAGGATGCCAAGTAGTTTGCTCTTATCCTGCCTTCCTTCCAAAAGTGCCTGGGCTTTACCAGTAAACAAGAGTGATTATGTTTTCCTGTGTGTAAATGTCTGAGTGCTTAACATAGCCCAGAATTTAAAAGGCTCTTTTTGATCCAATTTGTCTTTTCCTCGATGGTAACTTACTTTGTATGGGCCTATTAAACAGCTCTCATTTATTTTTTAAATTTTGTTTGCATAAAATTTTTGTTGATGACACTAAGTAGTTTGATTAGGCAGGAACATCTGAGCTCCTTTTGCATTCACTGTTTTATTTTAAAATCGTGTAATTTGGCAGGCTCTAGAACTGTTTTGTAAGATTTCACTCTCTGCAATACAAACTGAGCAGTGTTCATTACACTAAAAATGAAACTGGGTAAGGGATAATTTTCCCTGTACTTTCTTGCCTTCAAAAAAATTTGTGTGGCCGGGCGCGGTGGCACACACCTGTAATCCCAGCGGCTTGGGAGGCGGAGGCAGGAGGATTGCAAATTTGAGACCAGAGGCAGTCTGTGTAACTTAGTGAGACCTTGTCTCAAAAAAAGGTAAAAAAAAAAAAAATGGGCTGGGGGGTGCAGCTCAGTGGTCTAGCACTTGCAGAGCATGCAGGCGCGAGGCCCTGGGTTCAACCCCCAGTACCGAAAAAAAAAAAAAAATTGTGTGAAACTTATAGGCACTTGTCTTCATTTCATATGCTTTTGTTAAGAGTGGTATGTCTGACCATTGTTTGAATATCAGTTTATGGTAAGTTGGCCCTTTCGAAAACAAAGCATAATCTTGTCTTACTTATTTTCTCATTATGTATAGATTTTAACCAGTGATTCATTTCTGCTTCCAAAGGTAATTACATCATCTCGCTAGAAAAATAATTTTTACTTAAGCAAAAAGTATCCAAAGCTTATGATACACCTTTTGCCTAAATAATTACGATGACATGCATTACTTGTTTGTATATTGCTGTATAGTATTCTCTGACTTTGTGACAAGAGCAAGAGCTGAGCAGAAATACTTGAACCTTGCCTAGCATTTGATGAATTTGATTAATGCATGCTATGGAGAGTCTAGGGCTGGGATTTAGCTCAGTTGGTAGAGCGCTGCGCTGCAGTCTCTGAGGTCTGGAGTTCAATTCCCAGCACCACAAAAATGGGAGAAGGACCTGGCAATCCACTCCCAAGACAATCCCGAAGCACTCAGCCATTGAAAACCCTATGAGGGTCGCTATGAGTCGGATACCGACTTGACGGCACCTAACAACAACAACAACAACATGGAGAGTCTATTCCCTTGTATAATTGTATGAGTGAGACCAGGTGTAAGGCTGAATTTTAAAAAATGGTGCAGAATTCCGTCATATGTGTATGCTAGAGATGACTAAAGTAGCTATATTTCAAAGTCTGCATGAACACAAAGAAAACTGGGTGGAAATGAACATGTTGGTGGTTTCTAGTGTGTTCAAAGTTAGTGTTTTTAGTGACATTTTTGTTGTTAGGTGCCATCGAGCTGAGTCTGACTTATACTGGACCCCATGTACAACAGAATGAAACTCCCCAACACTGTGCCGTGCCCAGCACTATGTCAGTGCTTCTCTGCTATTCGTAGAGTTTATCATGGTTGGTTGTTTCAGAAATATGCTGCTTGAGTCCTTCTCCCATGTTTGCCTTGCTGGGGATCGAACCCAGGGCAGTGACAATTTAGATGTAGTTAACATATATCATGGTTGATTTCTCACTAGCCTGAGCTCTCTGCGTCGTGAATGTTGGATGGCTGGGTCTGATCCCCAGTCTGCGGTAGTCACTGCTGCTTCACTTTCAGGTTAAAACAACAAGAGTCCAGACGTGGCTGCTTGTCAAGATGGTCTCCCTTGCCTTTGTTCACGTTGCAAGGTCTGACATGATGGCTCTTTGCCAGAGCTGAGGAGAGAGAACTTTATTTCTTGGTCTTTCCTTGGTCTATTTCCTGGGCAGTGAACAGCAGGTCTGTGTTTTTGGTTCACACTAAACAGCTTGGCAAAAATGATACAAATTCGGCTGAGGCTCTTTTCCTTGTGCTCCAGGTCTATGCCATGGCTTTGTAATGCGTGCACCCTTGCTCTACAGATGGTGTTCTGACAGTTGGGCACCCAGGCCTACCCACATGGGGTCAGTGGAAACTTCTGGATGTCTTCTATCCCTTTAGGAGCTGCAGGGAAATCCAGGGAGCTGTTTCTAGGTTCCCTGTGGTATGGAGATGCCTTGTTGCCTTTTTCACTATCTGGCTGCCATATAACCAGGAATGCTTCTGGATGTCTGTGGCCTCACATATTGTTCACATTTGAGGCCGAATACGTATGTGTTCTCTTTATTTTGGGATTTCCCAATTAAAGGTCTCTTCCCTGCCGAATGGCCACTGAGCTATTTCCTTCTTTGAAGCTCTCCTTGTTCTTTCTCCTTCTGAGAACTTTTTTTGATTTATTTGGGATGGGGGCTGAGGAATCAGGAAGAAAATCTATTTTTCCAGATTGTATTTACCTTTTGCAGTATTTCATTGTCTCACCTGGGGATGAGTCTCGAGGCACTTTCCTTCTGCCCATTAAGATGAAGAATGTGGCACCTATTCATCTTCTTGTTTTACAGCAAAATATCCTCTGCTGAGTTGTAGGAGGACCAGCAGTTCTATGGGGAAGGTGGGAAAGAGCATGTCTATTAATACTTAGAACAATTGCTATGCCACAGACAGCTAAGCACACAATGAACAAAAAAATAGAGCACCTGAAAGTCAACTATTTCTTCTTCCCTGAAATACATTTGAAAGCAGTTTGCCCAGAGGATGTCTAAAGTTCACTTAAAAACATTTCACCAGCAACCTGAGAGGCAGAGGCAGGATGATCACAAGATCAAGACCAGAGGCAGCCTGGTAATTTAGCGAGACCCTTTCTCAAAATAAAAAGTGAAAAAATTTGCTGGGAGTGTGACTCAGTGGTCCAGCACTTGCAAAGCATGCAAGTCCGACACACTGGGTTCAACCTCCAGAACCACAAAATAAATAAATAAATAAATGAAAAAATAAAAACGTTTCAAGTTTCTAATTTTTGTTGCTGTTCTTTTTGTGGTACTTGAGGGCAGAACTAAGGGCCTTGCACATACTTTTCAAGTGCTCTACCACTGGGCTGCATCCCAAGTCCATTTTTTTACTTTTTTTTCTTGAGTCAGGGTATCACTAAATTATGCAGGCTCCCTCTAGCCTCCAACTAGCGATCCTCCTGCCTCTGCCTCCTAAGTCACTTGGATTACAGGCATGCACCACCATGCCCTGCTCAATTTTCTCTTCTTTAAAATGATAAATGTGGTGGTATTCATTCATTTATTTGTTTTCCCAATAATCTTATTTTATTAGAAATTTTTAGTGTACAACTCAATTGATCTCATTATGACATTTCCATACCTGCATTTCACTGTACATTGCTCATGTTCACCTCCCTTACCACTTCTTCTCCCATTCCTCCCTCCCCACTGATGGTCCTCCTTGTACTTGCCTGTCTCATTTGTTTGTATATCTACCTATATATATCTTCTGATTTTGCCTTAAAGGCAAAATATGTAATATTTCCTTTCCTTTCTCCCTTTACTCTTTCTTCTTGCCTCTTCCCCTCTTCTTTAGTCCAGTGTCTTTCCCTACATGGCCCCTTATACTTTCATGTCCCATATGTTTTAGTACTGAATAAATATTGAAGTCTAACATCTACATATGACAGAAAACATGTGATGTTTATCTTTCTGGGTGTGGCTGATTTCACTTAAAGTGATAATCTCTCATTCCATCCATTTTCAAGTAAATGCCATAACTGTGTCTTTTCTATGGCTGAATAAAACTTCATAGTATATATGTACCACAATTACCTTATCTCCTCATCTGTTGATGGACACCTAGGTTAATTGCATATCTTGGCTATTGTGAATAATGCTACAATAAACATGGATGAGCAGGCATCTCTGTAGTATATTGACTTCTGTTCCTTCAAATACATACCCAAGAGTGGTATAGCTGGGTCATATGGCAATGCTATTTTTAGTTTTTTGAGGAACCTCCATACTCATTTCTATAGTGGCTGTGCCAACCTGCATTTCCACCAGCAGTGTAGTAAGATTCCTTTCTCCTCACATCTTTGACAGCATTTGTTGTTTGTTTTGACTGGTGAGATGGTATCTCAATGTTGTTTTGATTTGCATTACCTTGATGGCTAAGGATGTTGAACATTTTTTCATATGATTTTTGGTCATTTGTATTTCTTCTTTTGAGAAGTCTCTGTTCAGTTCTTTTGCCCATTTTTAAATTGGATACACTGCTTTTTTGGTGTTTAGTTTTTTGCACTCTTTGTATATTCTAGCTATTGATCCCCTGTCTGATGTATAGCTGGCAAAGATTTTTCTCCCATTCTCTAGGATGTCTCTTCACTCTGGTTGTGTCCTTTGCTGTACAAAACCTTTTTAATTTCATGCAATCCCAATTTGACAATTCTTGCTATTGTTTCCTGTGCTATTGGGGTCCTATTCAGAAAATCCTTGCCTATACTTATGTCTTGAAGTGTTTTCCCTATGTTTCTCCCTACAGTTTCAAAGTTTCAGAATTTACATTAAGGTCTTTAATCTCTTTTAAACTGATAATTATATAAGGTGAGAGGGATCTAGTTTTAATGTTTACATAAGGATATGCAGTTCTCCAAGCACCATTTGTTGAAAAGGATATCTTTTCTCCAACTTATATTTTTGGCACCTTTGTTGAATATCAGGTGGCTGTTGTTGTTGTGAGGTGACATCATGTCAGGTCTGACTCATAGTGACCCTATGTACAACTGAATGAAACATTCCCCGATTTTGTACCAGGCACACATTCTTTTTTATGTTTAAAGCTATTGTTGCAGCCACTGTTTCAATCCACCTAGTAGTGGGTCTTCCTTTTTTTGTTGACCTGCCACTCTCCCAAACATGATGTCCAGAGATTGGTCCCTAATGACATCATGTCCAAAATACATAAAACATAGTCTAACCATCCTTGCTTCCAAAGAGTACTCTGGTTGCCCTTCATCTAGGACAGATCTGTTGGTTATTTTGGCAGTCCATGGTATATTCAATATTCATCTCCAGCATCATAGTTCAAAAGCACCACTGCTTCTCCTGTCTCCCTTATTCAATGTTCAGCTTCCAAAACTGTATGATGCAATTGCAAATACCATGGCATGAGTCAGGCACACCTTCATCTTCAATGTGACATCTTTACTTGCATACCTAGAATGAAACCAACTTGATCATAGGGTGTTATTTTTTAATGTGTTGTTTAAGTCAATTTGGAAGTATTTTTTTCTTTTCTCTTTTTTTTTTAAACTGACATATGTTAGTGGGATACAGAGTAATAAGGCTTTTGCTATTTCCGTTATGCACCTATTACATTGTTTATGGTCACACTTTCTTCAACCTACATAATTTATAGAACTCTTTGATTAATATGTGGTAAATATGCAAAATGTGGTAATATGCAGTTATGGGTTATATTCTCCTGTTTTTTTCCCATGTATGTGTGTAGTTGCATCATATAATTTGAAATTGTCCTCTCCCTCCTTCATCCCTTCATTTCCCCTTCTCATCCCTGCTTCCACAATCTGTGCTCCCTCCAATAACCCCCTTCCCCTTCCTTTTACTCTGCTTATATTTTCCCTTCTTAGATAAGCCTGATTGTTCCTTTTTATATATCTACATATGTATAGGGTTTTTTCCCCTTTAAATTAGATTTAGCTCCCAGATATGAGTGAGAATGTATATTTCCCTCTTTGGGCCTGGGTTCATTACATAGGATGATATTCTCTGGTTCCATCCATTTTGCTGCAAATGACATTATTTCATTCTTTTTCACTGCTGAGTAATAATCCGTTGTGTATATATACCACAGCTTTTTTATTCATTCCTCTGTTGATGGACATCTTGGTTGACTCCATACCCTTGTGATAGTGAAGAGTGCTGCATTAAATATTAGAATACAGGTGTCCCTGTGGTGTGATGATTTATCAGCTATATTCCCAGGAGTGGTATAGCTGGGTCATATGGCAGTTCTATTCTCAGGTTTCTAAAATATCTCCATATTGATTTCCAAAGTGGTTGAACCACTTTACAATCACATCAGCAGTGTAAAAGTGTTCCTTTTTCTCTGCATCTGTGCCAGCATTTGCTCTTACGTGTTTTGTTGATATTGGCTATTCTTACTGGAGTGAGATAGAATCTCAGTGTTGTTTTGATGGGTAAGGTTACTGAACATTTTTTCATGTGTTTGTTGGACCTTTGAACTTCTTCCTTTGAGAACTGTCTGTTCATTTCCTTTGCCCACTTATATATTGAATTGATTGTTGTCTTGGTATTTACTCTCTTAAGTTCTTTGTGTATTCTTGAAATTAGTCCTCTGTCTGATGTGCAGGATGTGAAGATTCTCTGCCATTTTGTTGATTGTTTCCTTTGCTACACAGAAGCTTTTAATTTCATGTAATCCCATTTATCAATTCTTGGTGCTGTTTCCTGGGCAATTGGAGTCTTATTAAGGAAATACTTTCCTATGCCTATGTGTTGGAATGTGTTTCCTATCTTTTGTTCTAGTAGTTTTAAGATTTCCAGTTTTATGTTGCAGTCTCTTATCCATTTCAAATTGACACATACAAATTGAGATATATGGGTCTATTTTCAATTTTCTGCAAGTGGATATCCAGTTTTCCATCAACATTTGTTGTAGAGACTGTCATTTCTCCATTGAACATCCTTAACCCCTTTGTCAAAAATCAGGTGGCTGTAGTTTCATGGACATATCTCTGGGTCTTCAGTTCTGTTCAGTTGGTCTTCAAGCCTATTTTTGTGCCAGTACCTAATTGTTTTTGTTACTATAGCCCTGTAGTATAGTCTGAAGTTAGGCATAGTGATCCGCCTGAACTGTTTTTGCAACTTAAGATTGCTTTGGCTGTACATGGTCTTTTGTTCTTCCATATGAATTTTAGGATTATTTTTTCTATTTCTGCAAAGTCTGTTATCAGGATTTTAATGGGAATTTCATTAAATCTGTGAACTGCTTTTGGTACTATAGCCACTTTACAATATTCATTCTTCCAATCCATGAGCAAGGGAAGTCCTTCCATCTTCCAATATCCTCTGCAATTTCCTTCTTTAGCATTTTGAAGTTTTCCTTATAGAGATCTTCAGAGTCTTTGGTTATATTGATACCTAAATTTTTAAATTTTTGGTGAACTATTGTAAATGGGATTGTTGCCTTAATTTCCTTCTCTTCCTGTTCACTATTGGTGTAAGGGAAGGCTACTGATTTTTGTCCATTAGCTTTATGTCCTGCTACTTTGCTGAAGGAGTTAATTAGCTCTAAGAGTTTTCTAGAGGAATTTTTGGGGTCCTTTAGGAAAAGGATCATATCATCCTTTTGGATAATTTGACCTCTTCTTTGCCTATCTGTGCCCCTTTGATTTCTTTCTTTTGTCTGATTGCTCTGCTAGGACATTGATCACATTATTGAAGAAGAGAGGAGATAATGGCCATCCTTGTCCCTCATCTTAGAAGGAATAATTTCATCCCCCCCCCATTTAATATGATATTGACAGTGGGTTTGTCATCAATGGCCTTTAGGATGTTGTGGTATTTCCCTGTTCACTTTCTTCAGGACTTTTATCGTGAAAAGATGTTGTACTTTGTCAAAGGCCTTCTCAGCATCAATTGAGATGATCATGTGAGTTCTGTCTGTAAGTCTCTTGACATGATAAATTATATTGATTTTTGTATGTTGGACCAGCCTTGCATCTGTAGGATGAAGCCCACTTGATCATACTGTATGATCTTTTTTATATGTTGCTGAGTTCAGTTTGCCAGAATTTTATTGAGGATTTTTGCATCAGTGTTTGTCAGAGAAATTGGTCTATAGTTCTCTTTCTTTGAAGTGCCCTTGTCTGGTTTTGGTAACACAGTGATACTGGCTTCAAAGAATGAGTTTGGAAGTAACACTTCCTTTTCTATATTATGAAATACTTTGAGGAGAATAGATATTAATTCTTCTTTGAAGATTTGATAGAATTCTGCTGTGAACCTATTGAGACCTAGAGTTTTCTTTGTTGGGGGATTTTTTTTATTAATGTCTCTATTTTGGTGAATGTAATGGGTCTGTTTAAATTGCTTGTGTTCTCCAGGTTTAATTTTGGTAATTCATGTATGTTAATGAACTTATCCATTTCTTCTATATTTTCATTTTTGGGGGAGTACAGTTTCTCAAAGTATTCCCTGATGATCTTCTGGATTTCATTGATACCCATGGTTTGGGCTTTTCCTTTCTTTCTTTTGGTAAGACTGGCTAGTGGGGCATCTATTTTATTACTCTATTCAAAGAACCAGCTCTTAGTCTCATTCTTTGAATTGTATTTTTAGATTCTAATTGGGATATCTCTGACATGATCTTGATAATTTCTGCCTGAGTGCTCCTTTTGGGACTGGCTTTTTGTTGGCTTTCCAATGCATTAAGATGTGTCATTCAGTTACTTGGTTGGGCATTTTCCAACTTATTGATGAAGGCATTCATGGCTATGAACTTCCCTCTTAGTACTGCCTTTGCTCTATCCCATAAATGTTGGTAGGATGTGTTTTCATCCTTGTTTGATTGCAGAAATTTTAAAATTTCTGCTCTGGTTTCTTTGATGACCCATTGATCATTTAGCATTGCATTATTTAGTCTCAATTAATTGTAACATTTCTGAAAAATTTCTTGCTTATGAGATCTAGTTTTATTCCACTGTGATCTGATAAGGTACAGGGGATACTTTTTACTTTTTTTGTATTTGTTGACACCATTTTTGTGGACTAAAATATGGTCTATCTTAGAAAAGGTTCCATGTGGTGCTGAGGAGAATGTGTATTCCACATCTGATGGATGGAATATTCTGTAGATGTCTGTAAGGTCCAGTTGGTCTTTGGTGCTGCTTAAGACCTTTATTTCTCTATTGATTTTTTGCTTTGATGGCCTATCTCTTGGTGAAAGTAGGAAATTGAAATCTCCCATGATTATTGTGTCTGGCCTGATGTGTTCTTTATCTCTGGTAGAATTTGTTTTGTGAAGCTAAGTGCTTCTGTATTTGGTAAGTAGATATTAAGTATTATTATGGGTTCCTGATTGATTGTTCTTTTTACTAATATGTAGTGTCCTTCTTTGTCTCTTCTGATTAGTTTGAGATTAAAGTCTAAATTGTCTGAAATTAGTATCACAACTCCTGCTTTTTTTTCCCCCACATGCATGGTATAGTGTTTTTCAGACTTTAATTTTCATCTATTTATGGTCTTTTTTATTTAATTGGAAATTTTTAATGTACAACTCAATGGGTTTCATTACAACATGGATTTCATTATGACATTTTTGTATATGCATTTCATTGTACATTGCTCATGTAACTTCCCCCTTACCCTCTCATGACCCTCCTCCCCTATCCCCACTCCCCCACCAATGGCCTCCTTTCTACTTGCATGTCTTTTTGTGAGAATATTTATCTACGTATGTGCATCCCAATTTTGATTTAAATCCAAACTTTTTTCTATCATGATCTACATTTTTACATTCTCAGCAGTATTAGATGAATGATCTAGTCCATTTACATTATTGCCAGCCTTTGGTATTATTGCCATTATTATTATTATTATTTTATTTTAGCTATTCTTGTAGGGTTTTCTTTTTCCTATCTTCCCCCCTTTTCCCCATCATACTAATAAAGTTGTGCTATTTACATTGAAGTTGACCTCTCCCCCTTCATCCCTCCTCATTGACCGTCTTCCCTCTACCACCTTCTCCAATCTTCTCTTCCCTCTGCTAGATCCCTCCATCCTTCTTTCCAGTCCTTAAATTGTCCCTTCTATATTAAGTTTGAGTTTTTTATTATGTTTCAATTCATGTATAGGATTTTTTCCTTCCTTCAAGTTTGATCCAACTTCCACTTATGAGTAAGAACATATGGTATTTCTCTTTTTGGGCATGTGTTCATTCACTTAAGATGATGTTCTCCAATTCCATCCATTTTGCTGCAAATGACATTATTTCATTTTTTTAAATTGCTGAGTAGTATTCCATTGTGTATATGTGCTATATATTTTTTTATCCCTTTTTCTGTTGATGGGCTCTTTGGTTGATTCCATATCCTTGCTGTTGTGAAAAGTGCTGCATTGAATATGGAGTTGCAGGTGTCTTTGTGGTATGATGACACATCTCCCTTTGGGTATATTCCCAGTAGTGGTATAACTGGGTCATATGGCAGGTCTATTTTTAGTTTTTTGAGGTACCTCCATATTGATTTCCAATGTGGTTGAACAAATTTACAGCCCCACCAACAGTGTAAGAGGGTTCCATTTTCTCCACATCCTCACCAGTACCTTTTATGGTCTTTATGGATGAGGTGAATCACTTGAATACCACATATCAAGAATTTATGTTTTTTAATCCAGTTGGCTGGTCTATGCCTCTTGAATGGTGAGTTAAGATCATTTACACTGAGAGAAATTATTAAGAGGTGCTTATTATTCTGCATTGCCTGCAGCTGTAGCACTGTGTGTCCAATCCCGTCAGATCTCAGAAGCTAAACAGGCTCAGGTCTGGTTAGTATTTGGATGGGAGACTGCCCGGGAACACCAGGTGCTTGGGAGAAGGACCCAGCAACCCACTCCCAAAAAACAATCAGCCATTGAAAATCCTATGAATAGCAGAGAAGCACTGACAATAGTGTTTTGCCTGTTGTTATGTAGGGTCGCTATGAGTCTGACACTGACTTGATAGCACCTAACAATAAGAACAACATTATTCTGCATCAATTTGGTACTATTTCTGTTTTTTGATTCATATTTAGCCTATCATTTTCTTAAGTTCCTCTCATGTTTATTATTAATTCCTTTGATTTTGTATTTGGGATTGTCTTGGCTTTCCCTTGTGCAGTGTTTCATTGAAGAGCTCTGTAATGCTGGCTTAGTGGTTGTGAAATATTTAAACAAGTCAGAATCATGGAATGTCTTGAACTTGCTATCTGTTTGAAAAGATAACTTTTGCTGGTTAATGTTATCTTGGTTGGCAGTTATTCTTTTTCAGGGTTTGAATGATGTCTGACCAAGCCTTCCTTGCCTTTAAGGTTGTTGTTGAGAAATCAGCTGTTATTCTAATGGGTATACCTTTGTAAGTGAGTTGGCATTTATCTCTTGTACCTCTTAGAATAGGGGGAGGATCTGTTCTTACCTACTCTGCTTGGGGTTCTGAATGTTTCAATTGTATAGATATCCAGTTCTTACCTTAGGTTTGGGAAGTTCTCATCTAATATTTCTTTTAATAAATTTCCTAATCCTCTCATGTTGTTTTCAGCTGGTTCCTGAATCCCCTGAATTTGTCAGTATTGTTTGTTCATTTTATCAAAGCCCTTTTGATAATCTTGCTCATACTGCTTCATCTTTCTTTCTTAGCTTCCCAATAAATAAGTTCTTCCACTTTTTCTTCAACATCAGGTATATTGTTTTCAGCTTAGTCTAGTCTGGATACTGCTGCTTCTACTGTAATATTGAGGTGATTGATTTTACTTTGCATCTCCTGGATTTCTGTTTGAGACATCTTCAGAATTTCCATTTCTTTGCTGAATTTTTCTTCCACATTACAAACCTTTTTGTCTAGTGAGTCAGTTGCTATCACAGTGGAGTCTTTGAGTTCTTGCAGCATATTTATAAACAGGGCTCAAAATTCTTTATCTGGCATCTCTAAGTATCCTGTTACTTGGAAATTATCCATTGGTAGGCATTGGTTTGTGGGGTCTTCCATCCCATTTGGTCTTTCATGTTTCATGTGTTTTTCTGTTGTGGCTTGTCCATTGCTTGGTTACGCTACTAGGTCATGCCTGCTCTGTGTATAAAGAGTTTCTCCCCTGACATTCCCTTGAGTTTGGGTGATGATGGGTCATTCATTGACACTTGTCTTTCCCTCACTCCTTGTAGTTTGCAGCCTCAGTATCCTGTGCCTACCTCCTTCTGCAGCCTCTGCATTCAGCATTGACCCCCTCAAGTTCTCCCCATCCCTGTGTTCCCAGCCCCAAATTGAACCACAGCCTAAACCATGTCTCTTAGACTTCCTAGACCCATGGCACCACCTCTCCATGTCAGAAGTACTCTTAGGCCCTAAACGTGCTTTAGTCTGAACATGCTTTCTTAGGCTCTGGGGTCCACTATCACCAGTCCCTCTTCTCTGTCCTTTTAACTTGCCACCATTTAGTTTTTCTCCCTCTGGCTTACAGTTTCAGTGGTGTCAGAGGTCAAGGTGGTGACTATATCCCCCTGATAAAAAAAAAAAAGAAACCTCAGCCCCCAGGTCCAAGACCCTGTAGTGAGTCCATGTAGTTCAGCCTCCTCCCAGGAGAGTCCTGAAGACCTCCCCTTTCACCCCCCTAGTTACTTTTGCAGTCTTCCAGAGGGCTCTGCTGTGTCTCCTGCTAGCTGTGCACCGTCAGGGAGGGCTCTGCTGCACCTCTCTTCAGCCATGCACAGTTTTGAGAGGCTAGGCCATACCTCCTGCCAGCCATGCATTGTCAAGGAGAGCTCTGCCATACCTTCTGCAAGTATTCTATTAAGGATTTTTGTATTGAGGGTTATAAGTGAAATTGGTCTGTAGTTTTCCTCCTTTGATGTATCCTTCTCTAGTTTTGGTATCATGGTAATACTGGCCTTATAGAATGACTGTGGTAGTGTTCTTCCATTTGTATTTTATGGAATAGTTTGAGGAGCATTGGTGTTAATTCTTCTTTAAAGGCCTTTTTTTCTGCAGTGAATCCATCTAGTGCTGGGCTTTTCTTTGTTGGGAGATTCTTCATTACTGCTTCAATATTGCTCATGATAGGTCTTTTTAAGTTGCTTATACCTCTTGACTTAATTTTGGTAGGTCATATAAGTTGAGGAATTTATCCATCTCATCTAAGTTTTGCAGTGTTTTGAAATATAATTTTTCTTTTCTTTTTTTTTATAGCCAGAAGATAACATGTGTTTATTGAATAGAATCATGAAGATCTCTCCTGTTCATGCAACAGTTTTGTTATTCTTTAGGATAGAAATTATAATTGCTATTAGCTGGTTTGTTTTCCCTTCTTTAGGTCTCTACATCAATCTCCTGGGACTTTGTGTGATCCTCACCTGCTCAGTGTCTTGTGGGCTTGCCCTATATGGAATATAGTTTTTCAAATATTTCCTAATTATTCTCTGGATTTCATTTGTATCTATTCTAATGTTCCCTATTTCACATCTAATTTTCTTAATTTAACTCTTCACTTTCTTTCCTTTGGTTAATTTCACTTGTTTATCTTCTCAGTGAACCAGTTCTCTATTTCATCAATTCATTTTATTCTTTTAATCTCCATTTCATTAATTTCTGCCCTGATCTTTATTATTTCTTTCTGTCTACTGGTTTTGGGTTTTGTTTGTTCTTATTTTACTTACAGCTTGAGGTGTATCATGAAGTTATTTGATTTGGCCCACTCTGATTTTTAATGTAGGCACTCGTAGCTATAAACTTCCCTCTCAGAACTGCCTTGACTGTATCCTGAAGGTTCAGGTAGGTTGTGTTCTTATTTCCATTTCATTCCAAGAATTTTTAAATTTCCTCTCTGATTTATTCAAGTACCCATTGATCATTTAAGAGTGTATTATTCATTCTCCGTATATTTATACAGTCTCTGTAGTTTCTCTTGCTGTTCATTTCTAGCTTTATTCTCTTATGGTCTGATAAGATATACAAAATTATTTTGATTTTTCTATATTTGTTAAGACTTGACTTATTGCCTAAAATGTAATCTATTTTAGAGAATATTCCATGGGCTGCTGAGAAAAATGTATATTCTGTAGCTTTTGGGTGGAATATTCTGTATATGTCTATTGAGTTTGTTTGATCAATTGTGATATTTAACCCTGAAGTTTCTTTGTTGATTTTTTGTCTGGATTTTCTATCTATCTATGAGAGTGGGGTATTGAAGTCACCCACTATTATTGTCTCTGGACCTATCTGTCCCTTTAAGTCCAATAGTGTTTTTTAAATGAAGTTGGGTGCACCAATGTTCAGTGAAAATATATTTACAATCATTATAAATTCTTGATCAATTGCTCCCTTTATTAATATGTAGTGATTTTCTTTGTCTCCTTGGACTAGTTTTAACTTGAAGTCTACTTTGTCTGATATAAGGATGGCCACTACTATTTATTTTGGCTTTCACTTGCTGGTATATCAATTTCCATCCTTTCACTTTCAATCTGTGGGTGTCCTTTCTAGTGAGATATGTTTATTGTAGACAACAAATTGTTGGATCTTGTTTTTTTAAATCCAGTCTGCTAATCTATGGCTTTTAATTGGAAAGGTGAGACTATACTTTGGGTTATTATTGAGAGGGGTTTGCTGGTTCTTGTAATTGTGTTGGGTGTTTTCCTGGTTGGGTCATACACTATTTTTTATTTTCTTTCTTCCTAGTTTATATTCAGAGTTTGCAGTTTTTTGAGTTAGATATGACTGATTCTTTCCCAGGTGTCTCTAGTTTATTTCTTCCATGAACTTTATTCTTTTCTATGCTCTTGTGATAGAGACTATCTTTCTTTCTCCTGTGTGTAAGATTGCTTTTGGTATCTTCTGCAATGCTGGCTTGGGGCTGATGTATTGCTTTAGTGTGTGCTTGTCTTGGAATATATTTATTTTTCCAACAATTTTAAATGATAACTTCCATGGGAATAATAATCTTGGTTGGCAATTATTTACTTTCAGAGGTTAAAATATATCATTCCATGCCTTCCTAGATTTTATTGTTTGTGTTGAGAGTTTTGATGTAATTTTTATAAATTTTCTTTTGTAAATAAAGTGTTGTTTTTTTCTTGCAGCTTTTTTAAAATTATTTTTTGCTCTGTAATGTTAGCATTTTAACTATTATGTGGTATTGTGAGGTTATTTTCTGGTCATGTCTGTTTGGTGTCTTAAATATCTCTTGTGATTGGATATTCATTTCTTTCCCTAGATTCGGGAAATTTTCTGCTATAAGTTTATAGAGTAAATTTTCTATGCTATTAGTTTCTATTTCAGCTCCTTCTACCTATGGGTTCTTAGGTTTGGTCTTTTCATCATGTCCCAATGTTCTTGAAAATTATGGTCATGTTCTTTTACTTTTTTTCTTTGTTGATATGTGATTGTAGTATTTCTTCAACCTTGTCTTCCATCCTTAGTATTCTGTCTTCTGCTTTAGCTAGTCTACTGGTGATGCTTTCCACTGTGTTTTTTATTTGGTTTATTGAGTTTTTCATTTTCAACATTTTTTTTCTTCAAATTCTCAACTGAATTTCTCACCCACTTTACTGACTTTGTCTCCGACACTGATGCCTTTCTGACCTAAATCCTGCATTGATGTCCCTAATTCACTGATTTGCTTGTGTCCTCTTTGAAGTTACTGATCATTTTTACAAGTAGACTTTTAAATTCTTTGTTTGACATTTCTACTATTTCAGTGTCTTTGGATTCAGTGGGTAAAGCATCATGGTCTTTTAGTGGAGATCTGTTGCCTTGCTTTTTCATGTTTCTTGTATTTCTCTTTTGTGACTTATGCTTCTGTAGGAGTGGATATCACTTTCCATTTTATTTGAGGTCTTCTTAGTATGTGATTTTCTCTTGAGTTCACAGTCTCTAGTTTCACTCCCAGAGAGAAAGACAAACTACTGTAACAGTACAGTTCCTGACCAATCCAGGTATAGAAATACACCTAAAATCATGTAAAGCAACTCTTACACCACTTGTACCCAAAGAACAAAGAATGGCAAAAATAATATAAAGTAAGCCATGAAGTTACAAAATATTTAGTGTGAAGTTATATGTAGTATTAGCCTGAAGTAAGAAGGGGGTGCAGAGACAGCGGGGACAGAAAGATATCACTTGGGTGCAGTGAAAGAAAGGAAAAAGAAGGTCTAGAAAGGAAGTAAATGTTAAGAAAAAGGAGGAATAGGAGCAGAAGATTAAATAAATGATTGTGTGATAAGGAAAAGGATATATAAACAGAAGTAGGTAAACATAAGCAGAGCAATAGGAAGTTGTTGTTGTTGTTAGGTGCCGTCAAGTCGGTATCCGACTCATGGCGACCCTCTGTACAACAGGGGAAGCACTATTGTCAGTGCTTCTCTGCTGTTCATAGGGTTTTCAATGGCAGATTGATTTTTGGGAGGGGGTTGCCAGGTCCTTCTCCCAAGCCTACAGCATCTGGTGTTCCCAGGCGGTCTCCCATCCAAGTACTAACCAGGCCCGACCCTGCTTAGCTTCCGAGATCTGATGGGATTGGATGCCACAGGGATACCGCTACAGGCAAATAGGAAGTAGAAATCCTAAGAGATTTAAGGTGTAAATAGAAGGAGGTACACAGGCAGAAAAAGATTAAAAAACTAAAAATAAATAAATAGATAAAAATTGCATGTGAAAAAAGAGAAATAAGGAAATGAAAATTAACAATGAAAAGAGAGAAGAATAGAA
>VMDO01024016.1:7503-30612 GCA_007922755.1 Pedetes capensis
AAAAAAAAAAAAAAAAAAAAAAAAAAAAAGAGGGGAGGGCACAGATACACAGTCCATAAGAGTGGAGAAACTCATGAATTATAAAAATGACAATATTTACTGGAACAAATAGATAAATTGTCCTAAAATATCCTATTTGGAGGAGACCATATCAGCATCATGATGCTGTTGTAAATATTGGGAAGCAAGTCAGAAATCAACTGAATGTGACAGGTTAATGTGATAGATGCTTCAGTAAATTGTGGTACTAGAAACTTCCCCACAGTCCTTAAGGTAGGTATAGATTCCCAGGCAGAAGAATATGGAAGGAGTCAGTTTTAAAGTGAGGCTTCCCTAAAGTCCCTGCTGATGACCACACTTAAAAGTTTGAGTAAGAACAGCACTATGTCACTAAGCAGTACTTGAAAGAGAGCTTATCTGGCTGAAATATTCAGCCACTAACCTTATAACATTGACCATCTAGGCTTTTTGTGCTTCCAGTAATGTCTGTGAGGCCAGAGTCAGCTTGACTATGCAGAGGTGTGCATCTGCCCTTGAGAGTTACAAAATTCTCTGCTCAGAGACTCTCTGAGGGCATAGTGACCTTTACCACCTATTGCTTCTCTATTAACACCTGTTGCTTACCACCTATTGTTTCTAGAGTAGGAAAGACCCCTGCAGATCCAGATGCTTGATTTGTATTAGATGATTAAACTGCATTTCTAAAAGAAAACAGCCCATGTTTCCTTGAGACTTGTTTAATTTTTAAGTGTTTCATTGCTTCAGCAGGGGTCTAAGAGTACATCACTGAGTATGAGGGTCCCAAGCTGGTCAGCAGCTCCTGTTCCCACAGCAGTAACAGCCAGAGCTAGCTCCCTGGAGAAGTACATGAAAAGACGGAGGTGGCTGGTACTGGGATTCTCCAGGAGCTGGATGATGTAGAGCAGGTCCAGTCAAAGTCCAAGGAACATTCTCAGTGTGATCCCTGATGGCTACATTTATGGAAGCTGTCTTTTGGGATTTAGGGTATCCACTTTGGGGTTTGTGGTGTCCTCTCTTATCAGGGTATACAATACCAAGAGAAGATGAGCTATTTTCTTCTAACAATTCAGTCTGGTTACCCAATATAAATCAAGCATACACATATGATCCAAACAGCTCCTTAAGGTTCTAGAGCCCATCACTAGTGTGATTCAAAGAGCATACCAGCCTTTAAATCTAAGTGGGATTTAGAATACCTCTCCTTGATTTGGGGTCCTTGAGTCTAATAAGTTTAAGTGAGTGTCCACTGATGAAGGAGGCATCTTGACAAGTTGGGACCTGGGGACAAGTGACAAGCCCTACCTCCTGGTCTGGCACTATATCTTTGAGCTATGAGTGAAGCCAGACTTTAGTTTATATTGCTGTGCTCTGGTTTCTTTTTGTGTGGCTAGTCAGTGGACAGGAAGAATGACACCCTGAAGTGAAAGTGAACAGATCCTCAAATATGCCTTCCTTCTGTTATATTCAGAAAATTGGAATTGAAGTAAAGTTAAAAGAAGAGATATTTCTGCTGACTCAGAGTATTTCTCTAAGATTTTCTTGTAACTGACCCATGAACTCCAGTTATTCTCCCTCATCCAATAAGCAAGGAGTTTCCTTGCAGAGTCACTAAATCACTTTCCCCCAGAAATTAGAATAATGGGGCAAATTTCTAGGCACTCATAGAAAGATTGATAGTACCTAAGCAGTAGAGAAAAAAGCCATGAAGAATGGAATCACTGTTGAGAATACTATATTTTCAGCACTAACTAGTTGCTTTTAGAGGAGAAACTTAGGAAATATTAAGAGGCTTCCCACTAGCAGATAGCATCAGCAACTGAATTACTTACTATTGGAATCTGGGTGTGGAGAAAGGTATCTCATGGTGGGGAGTGGAGGAAGGCCACCATTTTTCCTTAGCTGTTATGATAAGCAACCTCAAAGAACAGAGTAACTCGAAATTTCATCACTTCTCTCTTTCTTAGAGAGAAGGGCCCCAGGCTATTGCAAGCCCTTCTTCCCTCTGACACATGTCCCAGGGACCTGGTGGGTTGGGGGTTTCTCTAGTCCATTGCTGCAATGAGTAAGAGCCAAAAAGACATTACCCAGAGAATCATTTCAGGTCAGACTCAAGGTAAACTAGCCTTGAGGAGGCAAGTATTGACATAATTAGATTAAAAGAGTACCAGAAGGGAAAGCAGATGGTTAAAAGATAAAACTAGGATTCTTTCCCCCAGAATTTGGGTGTCCAGTGGCTTTTCAGCAGTGTGTCTAATCTCTGGCAGAATCAATCCAAATGATAAATAAGGAGAAGATACTATTTAATATAAAGACTTGATTAGTAATAGTTGATAACTACATTATTAATATATTTGCAACCAAGTATAATTTAAACTACAGTTCTGTATTTAATTATTGTGGAAAAATCAAGTTTTGCCAGCATGGAAAAAAGAAGTAGAAAATCACTTCAAAGTTAGAGAATTATCTTTTTTTTTCTTTATTTTTTTATAGCTACTATGTGATCTACTTTGAACTTGAAATTTTTTATCAGCAACTATATAAGACACAATGGTGGGGAGCCATAAATGAAATAGTGAACAATCTGAGATTGAAAAGACTTCCACTGACAGAAGCTCAATTACATGAACAATTTAAGAAAAAATTTGGTTTCAAAAAATCTATGAAATGCAAGGTATTTCACTAATTATCACATAATATACAGTAAGAAGTTACATATTATCAATAAGTATATTTCCCAAATTTTATCTTAGAGATAAATGAGTAGGTTAAGTAAAGACTTCAATAAGAAGTAAAAATTCCACATTTTATTAGCTGAAAAGCTAAACAGTTCTGGATTATAAATGTTGGCAGAGTATAATAATAAACTGGATTGTAAGTAAACTATACTATAATCTTAATAGTGGCTAATATTTATTGATTTCTTATGTTGTATGCCAGGTACAATTATAAATAAAACTCTCTTAAGGTGCTATTTCTATTATGATCTTTCCTATTACATAAATGAGAATTCTGAAGTGTGGAAAGTTAAGGATCTTTCCCAAATCACACTATTAGAAAATGCCAGAGCCTGGGTTCAGTCCTGAGAGTGAAACCCAAGCAACACACCTAATATACTGAATCAACTCTACATCTGTTGAAGAAACTTTGACTTAACAACTTCTGGAACTGATCAGTTAAGCTCACTAACTTCAAAGCTTAAACTGGTGCTTGCTTTCCATTTATTTGTTTTAATAACCATAAATTTAAAACTTCAATAATGTATTTTTAAATATCTAGTAGTCAGAATGCCTAAGAAAAGTGTGACCTTTTTGCCTCTCCATTTTGAGACCTAGAGCAAAGAGAACAAACTATATTATCCACAGATATATATTTCAAATTTCCAGACATCTAAATTATGTTGTCTTTAAATTAAAAATGAACCCACTGAGCTTCACTTTTTAATGTATTTCAGAAAGTTGTCTGCTCTGTTTTAATTGTCTGCTAAGAAGGATTTACAACTTACCCTGGGAAACTTAGATAGGAAGGGGGGAGGGGGGGAAACATAGAGGAGGGTAAGGGGTAACCTATATGAATAATGCTTATCAAATTGCATATATGAAAATTGTCACAACGAAAAGCATGTCAAAATGAATCACATTATGATGTACATTAAAAATTTCTAATAAAAAAAAAAAACTTCCCAAATATATTTTGAAAGTTCTCAGCTTTCCTTTGTCACTCTAATGATTTAAAGCATTTTCCAGGGAGAAACCTTCCATCTGGACCTTGTGACAATTTTATAATAGTTGAACAGCAGTCATGTGATTATGTTCATGTATTTCCTGTCCTTTTTTCTCTTAAAGTAAATTTTAGTATATTTCATGAAAACTATTGTAAAAACTAACAAACTAACTCTGGCCTTCTTAATAATTTTAGAGTGTCCCATTTGGTATGAAGTCTGCTGTAGAAAGAGGCTTATCTGCTGTTTTCCATACATTTAGCCGTAAAACCTCAAGCTCAACAATCAATGTTTCAGATGAAGCAGGTTATACTATTTTTCATCATGCTGCTCTACACAACAGAGTTTCTATTGTGTGTCAGCTGTGTAATGCTAACTTCAACGTCAACCAGAGGCGCTTTGTTATGTTCAGCCAAGGTACAATACAGTTTTTAAACTTAAAATGTTTTACTTATGCCTTACTCAGCATTAACAATGAAAGTTAGGTCTGTGTTCCATAATGCATGCCTACAATCCCAACTACTCCAGAGGCTGAGGCAGGAGATAGAGAGTTGGAGACCAGAGATAGCCTGCACAATTTAGCAAGACCCTGTTTCAAAATAAAAAATGAAAAATGGGCTGGGGGGTATAATTCATTGGTGGAACACTTGCCTAGCATGTGCAAAGCTCTGGTATCAACCCCCTAGTATTACATTGAAAAAAAAAAAAGAATATTGATGAATGATGATTTTACAGCAAGGCTAAAATTTGGCTTTGGTATCAAGAGCAGAGTTGAAAGTTGTGTTTATTGAAGAGCATCCTTTAGTTTTTAGAGCATTACATGTTGCTATTTGCTTGATGAATTATTTGAACATATATATATGTTCAAATATATATATATATGTTCATCATGTCCCCCATATGTTCATATGGGGGAAGAGCATGCAAGAATTTGGTCTACTTTGTTTGTCATAGTATCCTAGTGTCTAGAAGGAAGCCTGGCATTAGTAGTTGCTCAGGAAATAGTTGTTTAATGAATATATGGATGAATGCATGCAGGATAGCATTTGATAAGCACTGGCATAATTCACACACACACTGATGCTATAGAAATGCAAATAAAAGAGAGACAGATATGACCATAAGATCCCAGTAGAACATTCTTATCCTTATCCCAGGGTTCTGACCCAGAATAGTTTTGTTGTGTTACAAATACTTAAGTTATATTTAATAACAAAGTTATATTTAATAACTTAAGTTATACTTAATAACAAAGACATTTTTTCTTATATTTAATAACAGACATTCTCTCTTCAAGCCTAACCTGGTTTAAACTTTAAATAACCTTTTTTTTTTTTCCTGCTGGGCATGGTGGGTGCACACCTATAATCCTATCACTTGGGAGACTGAAGCAGGAGGATTATGAGTTCAAGGCCAGGCTGGGCTCTGTAGTGAGGCCCTGTCTCAAACAAACAAACAAAAAATGTTGATTTTATATTTTCATGCAGTCAGCTTCTTAAGAAGTTGTGTTGAATTTTTGCATATACCAAAATAAAATGTTATGCTTTAATCCTATTGACTACTAATAAGTTCTGAACTCTATCAGTATGATTAAAATATCTTAAATGCTATTAAAATTTGTCTGTTACTTACAATGTTCAATATATAATGAACCTAGTTATAACAATAGCACAATTAAGTCAAATTTAAATGCAGTGAGTAGCCCATTGTTGAAAGATGTGTTATCCTTAATCCTTTGTTAGTGTGAAAAGAATCTTTAGTAAATTAAAATATCTCATTCATCCTCTGACTTCTTGGATTTTCATTTGCTGCTAAATAGGTAGATTTTGAAGTATGAAAAATGTGTAACTCTACTAACAAGATTACTGCTTAGTCAACACAAAATTATCCGAGCTGGGAGTTCTGACCAGCCACTGAGAGGGAGAATTTCCAGGTCTGCTCTAATGTGGTGTCACGTATATGCAAACATGCCCATGGCTTGACCAGAAGCTACACACAGTATTATTTGTTGTAATTCTGCCATCTGTCATTTTGTTCTTATTCATATGAGTCTTTTTGTCTGATTTAGGAAATCATTAGATATTAATAATCATGTTTCTATGTGCATTCCCTTTTAAAACAGATTCATCTAAAGTAGACATGAAAAAAGAAAGAAATGGTAAGACAAGTAAAATATTTGGTGTATTTTTAAAGATTATTGCATATATTAAAACGCTTCTTCTAGTATATAATCTGCAAATGCTCTGTCACATGAAAATGTCACATAATGATGTTTCGTATTCATTTTGAAATATACATTTTTTTCTACTCACATTTATTGATACCCTCTTAAGTTTTGGGGTTCTTTCTCCTTTTTCTAACTGGAATCTGCTGTCACCTCCATTGATTTTTCTAAGTTCAAGACCCAAAGTGTTTTTATACCTTTTTTAAAAAGCAGTTAAGCAGGGCACCATGCACACACTTGTAATCCCAGCTGCTCCAGAGGCAGAAGAATCAAAGGTTTGAGGCCAGAAGCCTGTCTCAATATAAAAAATAGAAAAGGGGCTGAGAGTGCAGCTCAGTGGTAGAGCAATTGCCTAGCATGTGTGAAGCCTTGGATTCAACCCTGTAGTTCTGCAATCAATCAATCAGTCAGTCAATCAATAAGCAAGCAGTTAAGGGCTGGGAATGTAGCTCAGCAGTAGAGTGTTTACAAACATGTGCAAGGCCCTGGGTTCAATCCTCAGTATCTCCCTGCTCCCCACACCCACAGGTATAAATGCACTCACACAAAAGCAGTTAATATGGTTTAGATCCTCTGCCATCTAGTGGCAAGAACCATCTACGAGATCTGAAGTAATAAATCTGATATAAGCATTGGATATGGAGAAAAATGGAAAAATATTTAAAAGGTTATACTTTCCTATTTTTAAGAGACTGTACCTTCATAGTGTATATAAGATAATTCAAGGGTAGCTTATTTGTAAAGAAACTACTTTAAAAGGCCTGAGCTGGCAAGGGGAGGGGACAGTTAACTTGAACTGGCCACCATACATTGGTGTAGGAACACAGTAAACCGGAGATGACCTCAGAGATGGAAACTTGTCTCATTCTTCTCCCTTTCCACTAGCAGTTACTGACAAGAAGCCCCTATGATGGGTCCCTCTAGTAATTCATCAATTATGGTTAAGGATTTTGTGTCCTGGTACTGGTTTCTGTGGAAGTCTCTGCCTGTGTCTTTTTTCTCCAGTAAATTATGATGCTCTTTATCTACCTGTTGGACTGTCCGATTTGGGGGATAACAGTTTGCCCAGGAACCTCACTTATCTGTTGACTCTAAGAAGGACTGTTGATTTTCCAGTCAGTTGTTGTTGTTGTTGTTGTTGTTGTTAGAACACAGTGGTGACTTCTGAGCGCATTACATGCCAGACCAGAACCTGAAAGACTAAGCAAGAATTTTAAACACATAGATTGGGATCAGATCTTATAGATACCAAAGGACATGATATAAAGACCGTAGAAGGCCATTTGAAGTTTCTAAGAGAGATTTAATGAAAATAGTACTTCACTCAGGAAATACCATTTAAGATGACATATGAATGGCAGTTAGCTAGATCCTGATAAGGAAAGAGTTACCATATTTAGGAAAAGGAAGCTGTCAGACAGCAGGAATAATGCCAGGTGACCAGGTGATGCATCACACAAATCAGAGAAGCTTGAAAGTGAAAGACACATTGTTAATAGTTATGACCAACACTCTTCTTGGCAATCTGAGAAGTGTGACCACTCTACATTTGGGAAGTTACAAGAAGTCTATAATTTTGGGTTTGGGCAGGGAGGGGTATGGAAAGGAGTTGCAGTCAGTTGTTTAAGTTAAATTGAAGCCAGTGGGTCCTGTCACTTTTCCTCATAATTCAATGATAATTAAATGGTCTTGAGAAGCCATTGAAGAGTTATAAGCAAAGAGATGAAAATACCAGATTTGCATTTTGAAATATGGATAGGATAAGGGCAAGAACAAGGTAGAGAGACCAGTTGGAAGGTGATTATAGGTTGGATCACAATGGTGGTGGCAGTAGAGATAGGTTCCTGAGATATTTAGACTTGACAATGAATGGACTGATAACAGAGATGAAATGAAGGAAGGTGCCAAGGAGTATTTCATGTTTCTGGTTTGTAGAACTGGCTAGTCTATGATGTCTTTAATTGGGAACAATGAAAGAGGACCAGATTTGGAGGGAAAGACAGGAATCTAACCGTGAATATATCAAGTTTGAAGTGATGTGTGGAAGATGGTTAGTGAAATAGGTCTGGATTTCTGGGAAGAAATCAGACATAATCCTGGGAGTCATCAGCTTATAGATAGTAAGTGAAGCCATGAGAAGAGAAAAAGGCCTAAGATAGAATTTTAATGTTCATTTGGATGTAGGGATAATGAGAAGGTCCCAAAAGAGGCTACAAAGGAATAGTCAGCAAAGTAGGAGAAAAGTAGAGAGTGTAATACCACAAAAGCCTAGGGAAGTAACTACTTTAAATAGGAAGAAGTGGTCATCAGTATAGAATAAAATACTGTTGAGAGGTAAGATTAGAATTATAAAATGTCCCCTGGATTTAGTGACAGAAGACTTTTGTGAAATATATTTTTTTCCAGTTTCAAAGGATCTTATATCACTATAAAACATTTGAATAAAATTTAAAATAATTTAAACAAGAAATAGCTTATTTTCTCACTATACTATTTTACATATTGACTAAATTTTCAAATATTTAATATTTCCAGTATTATTTATATTTTTTCTTTGCTTATAAAGAAGTATATTTTCATGGTCAGGAATCCTGAGTTAAATAAAGAAATATAAGATTGCTTAAATTAATTCTTTTAGTGCTTATTTTGGAGATTTTATATTATACAATACTAAGCTGCTTGGTTGGATACCATAAAGGCATAATTTTTTAAGTAATGCTAGTTCTTTGATTGCTTGAGTAGTTGTCCATCCATTCCAGGTCCAACACCTCTACACCTGGCAGCACAGGCTTGCTCATTAGAAACAACCATCTGTCTGCTGTGTTTCAAAGCTGATTACACACTTACTGAAAAAAGAGGCTGGATGCCAATTCACTTTGCAGCTTTCTATGACAACATCTGCATCATCATTGCTCTCTGTAGAAAGGATCCTAGCTTGCTAGAAGCTGAGGCAACAGCTGAGTAAGTTATTAAGCATTTGTAAGAATGTAAGTTTCTGCTTTCATGGCTTTGTCCACACACTGCCTCTGAAAGCATGATTGATATGGGAGATTTGAAAGGTACCTAAGGCTTACTCTAGTCAGTATCTTCTGCTCCTATAACATATCTTTAAAATTTATAAAGACAAGAGCTTCTATCATGTTTTCAGGAAGAATAATGAGTGAATCCTAGAATTTTCTTAACCTTGTCTCAAAAGCAGATTAGTTTATCAAGTTAACTATTTCGTGCCCTAGAAGAAGCCTATGAGTAGGGAGGAGAAAATTGCTCTAATCTCCTAAATACCCAGGATGTAGCCCTAAGTTACCAGACCAAAGTGAATAGAACTTCATCACAGGAGAAATATTTAGTGGTATCTAGAGGAGAAATACAATGGAAAGAAGAAAACTTGGAAATAGAAAAACATCTCAAGTCTTTTGTTTCGTAATTTAGCTGGAGACCAACCTTCAGGGTAGAGGTATATATTCTTCTGAAGGTAGACTCTTTTCTAGGAATGTAAAGACCAGGTTATTATTTTGAGTCTCTGAACATGACTTCTCTGAACATGACTTAGGTATAGTTTCATTCAGGTTTCTCTAGGCTTTCAGATAGCCTATTCATTGTTATTCAATGGTGTAGGTCTAGCCTAACTGTGACAGTTTGAAGAAGACTGGCTTTCCTCATGTTGTTCCTTAACATGTGGCTGCTATATCATAGTACAAAATGACAGTTCCTGCTTCCATGATCATGCCTGGCATTCTAGAAGTGAGAAGAAAGGGAAAAAACATTGACACACCCCTATTTCTTTAGCGAGTTGCCCATTGAACTCCCACTAACATCTTATTGGTCAGATGTGGTTGTATGGCCATTCCTATCTGTAAAGGAAGCTGGGAAATGTAATATTTGGGCTGAATATCCATATACTAACCCAAAGATCTGCACTATCTAAAAAGCATTTAGTGGATTTTTTCAGATAAACCATTTGTTTCTGCCACAGTGAGGAAGCTGGATTTAAAAATTGGATATAAAGTGTGAAGAAACAGGTTTGATTACTACCTGAGCCTCAATTCATTATTAGTGAAATGGGTTGATAATACTTGCCTTGATTTTTCCTTTACCTATAGAGTTATTATAAGGATGTGATAGGATAATATATTCTAAGAACTTTGTACGATATCAACTTCTAAAAAAATTATAACGCAGAATGATTTTCTGTTACATTGGAAAAGAGGAAAGGGACCAATAGTAAGGATAGTTAGGCAAAGGAGGCAAATCTGTTTACAGTTGGAGTATGGAAGATAAGAATTCGTAAGGAAGAGAAGGTAATGGTATGTATCAGAGTTTCTCAAATAATATTTTAAGTAGTTTTACCAAAAGTAAGCTTGACACCATATGTGCTCAAATATTATAACACGTTCCTTGCTTTTAGAAATCAGTGTACTCCACTGTTACTTGCTGCTACTTCAGGAGCACTGGACACTATTCAGTACCTGCTTTCTCTTGGTGCTAACTGGAGGAAAACAGATATTAAAGGGAATAATATAATTCATTTATCAGTGCTAACTTTTCATACAGAAGTACTCAAGCATATAATAGAGTTAAATATTCCTGAACTCCCAGTTTGGAAAACTTTGGTAGGTGAGTATAAAACACGTAATTTTTCTTCTCAATAAATGTTCTGATTATTACTTGGTATAATTATTGATCCTTACTCTGAAATGCAGCAAATAAAATAGTGCATGCATCATATCTTAAACATTTAAAAATCATTAAAAAATATTTTATGAATCAAAAAGAGAAAGAAAAGTACAGAGCTATATTTTTATGTGTAACAGTACTTTTGTTCCTAAGTTAAAACCAAAGGTCTGTGACCCAATCAGATTTTACTTTCCAACTTTCTCAGAAGTCACACCATCCTCTCCTTCATCAAAAAAGTAAATTCAAGAATAAGTGAATAAATGAATGAGTAAATCAATAAAAATGAAAAGGAGGAAATTAAAGTTTAAATGGGAAAAAGTTATCTCCAATTTATTCCTTATCGCCTAATCTTAGAGGCAATTTTAGAAAAATCTTTTTTTTTCACATTTTGATATATGTAGTGTGAAAAATTCTGTTTGAGAACTGAGGCTGGAATCCTCCCTAACAAACAGAAACTGAGGAGTAAAGCAAAGGAAATTTCAAGGATGACAGCAAAACAAGTTCCAGAATGGAATTGTGCATGCAGCCTAGAGAGAAAAGGTGGAAGGAATTGTCAATAGGTACAAAGAAAACTAAGGAGATGAAGTTTTTTTAAAAGGTCAGGGGAAACATTACCTCCAGGAAAAGTGAAAGTGACACAATTATAGGATACTATAAGGCTCAGTTGTGAGTAGTACCTGTATTGAATATTGATTTAACTAAAAATTATAAATATGGGGGAAAGAAAGCAAGAGGGAAAGGCAAAGCAGTGTTTAAAGAGCTAGCTTTCCATTTTATATAACATGAAGTCAGTAAATGATGTCTAAAATCAATATACCAAAATATAGCCATACGTAGAAATACGTTGTTGTCGGGTGCCGTTGAGTCAGTATCCAACTCATAGCGACCCTATGCACAATAGGGGAAACATTATTGTCAGTGCTTCTCTGTTGTTCATAAGGTTTTCAATGGCAGATTGTTTTTTGGGAGTGGGTTTCCCAGTCCTTCTCCCAAAGCCCTGATAGTGAAATCTAAATTAAAAATAGAGCATCTAGCCAAGGTAAGATTAGGATGGATTTGGTAATAGAGTGGCTGGATAAAGAGATGAAGAAAGAATATAGCTATGGGTTTTTCTCACACAATAGACATTGTTTAGAAGCATGTATATTTGTATTATCTTCTGCTTGGACTACAAACTAATCCTAGCTTTTTAAAAAGTATCATTTGTATCATATTCAGGAAATGAATAAAACCTCATATCTAATTTAATGGATATTAAAATTTTATTAATGACAATGTGGTTTATTTTACAGTCCTCAAAAACTCATACTAAAATTCTATTCAAAATTGATTTTAGGCATGGGAGAGATGTACTATTTTTCAAGGAAATTTCAATTGTGTTTCCAGTCAATCTTAGCCATTCAGGCCAAAGATAAAGAATTTCAGTATTTTTTTTTCAACAATTTTCTAAACTATAAAGCTCAAAGCTCATGGGCATATTGTTTTAGCCTTCTGTTACTCTAACAAATACCTGAGATAATCTACTTATGAGAGACGAGGTTGATTTGGGCTCAGGTTTAGAGGTTCCAGTCAGTGATTAGTTGACCTCATTACTTTTAGGCCTGTGGTGAGCCAAGCACATGATGGCAGGAGCCCATGGCAAAGGCCTGTTCACCTCCTGGTGAGGTATGGGAAAAAAGATAGGAAGAAGAAGGGGCAGGGTCCTAAAATCCCCTTTCAAGGACACACCTCCAATGACTTTAAACATTTAACACATGGGCCTTTCGGAGAAATTTTACATCCAAACTATAGCACATATGCAACCTCCCAGAGGGCCATGCAGAGAAGGGAATTTAATGCATGCTGTTGGTGGTCATGGTGGTGACCTCAGCTTTTCAGTTGGCTTTGCATAAATGGAAACAAAATCAATTATTCCATTACTTCTTATGTAAATTACAGATTGTGTTTTTCTGTTGAATACTTACCAGAAATGTTGCAGTGTGAAAGTTTTAAACGAAGGATGATGGCTGTGATGTCTTTAGAAGTAATTTGCTTAGCAAATGATCGATACTGGAAATGTATTTTGGATGCAGGTGATGCAAAATCTCTTAACTATCTTTTTCTTTTGCTGTTTTCCATAGAGCTATATTATATTCAGCTTAATCATTTATGTTTGTGATTTTATTTAATACATATATATTTATACATTTTTCTATATATTTTATATTTTATGTAGTACATATATATATTTTTGATGCTGGAATTGAACCCAGGGCCTTATATATGTATGCAAAGCACACACTCTCCCACTTAGCTATACCCCCAGTCCTAAAATATATTTTTAATTGAATAATAAATTTTTAATTAGTCAATGCTAAGCCTCTTCTGCCTGTTTTCTAAGATCATTTATCTGTCAACCTTATAGTTTATTTTCCATGTGAAAGATGCTCAGGGTCAACAAAAACTATATAAATTTTAGAGAAATCTATTTCTCTTAAAGTTTGCAAACTTAAAAACTGATATTAAATTGCTTTACCATACTACCTATAATTACTTTCATTCAGAAATTGCCCCTAATCTACATTTGCACAATTTAATTTTTAAATGAAAAATAGAGTAAATGTTGATCGGTTTGTAACTAGTTCTGCATTTAGAACCTAAAGCAATTGCTTAGGCTCTCTAGCCTAGTTTCATCGTTTAAAAAATTGTTCAATCTCATAGGGTTGTTTTCAGAATAGCACTGTCAAATACAACTTTCTGAAATGATGGAAATGTTCTATCTTTACTTTCTAACATGGTAACCACTACCCTAATATGTATATTGAGCACACATAAGATGCTCCACAAATACTATTGAATGACTAAATTAAAATTTATTTAATTACAAATAGTCTCCTAATGAATCCCTAAAAACATGAACATGTCCAAAAAAGTAAACCATAGATTTACATTATTAAGGATATTTCATTTCAGGTAGCTAAATAAATTAATAAATATACTAATTATAAAAATTATATTTTCCAGCATTTTGTGTGTTCTATAATGTGCTGTCTTTTTATTTCAATTGAATTGATATAACAAGCATCCAACTGAAGCTAAATTTTATGTTTTCATCATGCCCAGTGATTTTCATCTTTGACTAATCGTAATTAAAGAGACTAATGCTACATTTTACTGGATTCAGCACTTTGTTTTACACTTGCTGGCATAAGGATTTAAATACAATGAAATAGTCATATAATTACACAAACACTTTCATACAAAGTTGATGCAATAGACAAAGCTGAACTCTACTATGTGGTAGCTCAAAGAATTTATTTATCAGCCAGGTGTAGTGGCAGTGCACACCTGTAGTTGCAGCACTTTGGAGGTTGAAGCAGGAGAATCAGGAGTTCAAGGGATGCCTGGGATACATAGCAAGATCTTGCCTCAAATTTAAAAAAAGATTATTTATCAATGATCTTAAGCCAAAATTCAACATTTTAAAGATGGTTTAAGGTTGCCAATACAAAGTGTGTGATTATGTGCTATGTAAAATCAACTGTATGAACAATGAGAGCTGCCTATACTATAAATAAGACAGAAAAGTATATTCATGTAATTTGAAAAGGTTATTATATAATTTATGGAATTATTTGCAAATTATTTATATTGCAATGCCCGTGAACATTATTTTAATCTTGTCATGACACAATGACTACAAATGTTTACAAATAATTTATGTTTATATTTCTTTCTTTTACAGGCACCATTCCTGCCTTAGTCAATCTATTAAAAAGTCCCAAAATAAAATTGCTATGCAAAACCGTTGGGTTATTGAGCAATATCTCAACCCACGTAAGTGTAGTGCATGCTTTGGTAGAGGCAGGAGGCATTCCAGCTTTAATCAACCTACTGGTTTCTGAGGAACCTGAGCTACACTCTCGCTGTGCTGTCATTTTATATGATATTGCTCAATGTGAGAGCAAGGATGTTATTGCCAAATATGTAAGTTATCTTTGCAAATCATCATTTTTAACTAGTAATTTCCTCATAGAGAAGCTAGAAGATGATGTTGTTGTTGTTAGGTGCTGTCGAGTTGGTATCCGACTCACAGCAACCCTCCTAGGGTTTTCAATGGCTGACTGTTTCGGGATTGCCTTGGGAGTGGATTGCCAGGCCCTTCTCCCATTTTTGCGGTGCTGGGAGTTGAACTCAGGACCTCAGAGACTGCAGCGCAGCGCTCTACCCACTGAGCTAAATCCCAGCCCAGCTAGAAGATAGAGACCCATAATATGACACCTTGGCAAAACTTTCAGGGATAAACAGAAAAAGGGGAGTAAGGGAACCTGGTGAAAATTACTTCACTAAGTAGGCATTTGGATTAGGGGTATAGCTCAACAGTAAGAATGTTTTTCTGGCATGCAAAAGGTCTGGGCTGATGCCCAGCACTTTAAAAAGTTGGCACTTAAGTATAGCTCTGAAGTAGAAGTGTTTTTCATATATTAGTATACACTGATTACTTCTTGCCATTTATAAAAAGATATTACAAGAAACACTAACATTCTGAGAAATGTAGTTTAATTGTATACCAGAAAGAATTAGAAGAAAATGACTTTTGGTGAACACTAAGCAAACTTTGCTATGATGTATTTCCTCAAATAAAATCTACCTTATTATGTCTGCTAATATTTTAAGATCTTTTGATAGATATTTACAAGTAAGGTTTCTTTATAGGTAGTTTTATGTATTGAGACCTTTTCATTATAAGACATGCCTTTGTGTTTAATACTTTTAACTTTTCTGAATCATTTTAGTTATATCTGTTATCAATCATTTGGAAAGTATATTAGAAATACAGACATACACAAGTCTGCTTTCAGAATTACAGTTAGTCTTATCCATTTAGATCTTATAACATTAATTGATTATGAAAATTAGCCTGAGTTGGGATGTGTCCCTTGTAAGCAGTATATTTAGATTTTGCTTTGTCATTCCCTTTTTATTGAGTTACCTAACTTATATTTGTTGCTGTGCATGTTTATTATAGTTCTGTAACAATGTTATATTATTCTGGTTTTTATTTCTTCTTCAAATCTTCTATGTATGATCAGTGTTTTTTTTTTTTCTCTTTTCCTCTTTTAAGTTCAGAACTTACATATCTATCTTGTTGTTGTTGGTGTTGTTACCTGCTGTTGAGTCAAGTCTGATTCACAGCAACCCTATGTACAGCAGACTTAAAACACTTCCCGATTCTGTGCCAGGCAGAGAACGTTTAAGCCCATTGTTGCAGACACTGTGTCAATCCATCTGGTGGAGGGTTTTCCTCTTTTGCGTTGACCTGCCACTCTCCCAAACATGATGTCCTTCTCCAGGGATTGATCTCCCCTGACTACATGTCCAAAATATGTAAGATACAATCTGGCCATTCTTGCTTCCAAGGAGCACTCTGGTTGCACTTCTTCTAGGACAGATCTGTTGGTTCTTTTGGCAGTCCATGGTATATTCAATACACATCTCCAGCACCATAATTCAAAACCATCAGTTCTTTTCCTGTCACCCTTGTTCAATGTCCAGCTTTCACAACCATATGAAGTGACTGAAAATGCTATGGCAGGAGTCAGGTGCACCTTCCTCTTCAATGTGATATCTTTACTTTTCAATGCTCTAAAGAGAACTTTTGCCACAGCCTTTCCTAGAGCAATGCGTCTTTTGATTTCTTGACTGCTGCTTCCATGGGTGTTGATTATAGAGCCAAGCAAAGAAAAATCTTGGACAACCTCAATCTTTTCTCCATTTATTGTGAAGTTGCATACTGACCCAGTCGTAAGGATATTTGTTTTGTTGATGTTTAGTCGCAACCCATATTGAAGGCTATGATCTTTGATCTTCATCAGTATATGTTTTAATTCTTCTTCACTTTCAACAAGCAGAGTTGTGTCATCTGCATAACGCAGGTTGTTAATGAGTCTTCCTCCAATCCTAGTTTCCCCTTTTTCTTGATACTTAGTGCACCTTTTCAACGTATATAATCTGGATTCTTTTATTTGGGGAATGTTTTCTTGAATTCATATCTTTAAATATTTTCTCTAGAATTATTTTAGCCCATTCATATAGAAATATTTATTAAGAGATTACTGTATTACAGATACTATTCTAGATGCTAGAGTTATAACAATGGACAAAATAGACACAATCCCAGTCTCTTTGGAGCTTTTATTCTAATTGGGCATAACAAGACAATAAACCAAACAAATAAGCCAAACATATAATACACTGGATGAAAATAAGTATTAAGTAAGAAAATAAAGCAGGGAAATAGGAGAGAGGAAGCTTGGTGAAAATATAGACATCCCTCAGTACTGGGGTGGCGGTTGGTTCTAGGACCAAACAGACACCCAAATCTGCAGATGCTCAAATTCCTGATATTAACCTATGCAATCCTCCTGCCAACTTGAAATCAAATCTATACTTATAATACTTAATACAGTGTTAAAGCTACCTAAACAGTTATTAAATTGTATTATGTAGGGAATGACAAGAAAAAAATATGTACCTGTTCAGTACTGATAAAATTTTTCCCAAATAGTTTTGACTCATGATTGGTTGAATCCACAGATATGAAATCCAGAAATACAGAGAGCTAAATAAGAAGTTGGCCTTTGCAAACAGTCCTAAGGCAGATAAGGAATGTTTTTCGTGTTCTTTTTTTTTTTTTTTTTTTTTTCCTGTTGTTAAGGGCATTCTAGGTAGAAGAAATAAGTGCAAAGTAAATGAAGTAGGAGTTTTCCTGTCATGTTCAAGGAATAGCAAGAAAGCCAAAGTAGCTGAAGGGAGAGTAGAGGGAGACACTCACTTGGGTAATGGTAGTGGTAGTTCATATTATGTAGGGCTGTGTAGGCAATTACTAGACATGCTGGCATTTAGTCTGAGTATGCCAGGAAGTCATTGAATAGTTTTGCTTTGGGAAGTTTTATTAAGAGATTTATATCACTCTACCTTTGATACTGAAGGAGGTGGACAAAGGTGGATGCAAGAAAACTAAGAAGATATTGCAGTATTTCAGGTTAAATATAATGGTTTATTAAACCAGAGCAGTAATATGTGGGAATGGAAATGGTGAGAACTGGTCATATTCTATGGTACTAGGTTTGTGAAAAAGTTGAATGATCTGGAGGAACTGACAAAGATGACTAAGGAGAAATGACCAGTGAGGTAGAAGGAAACCTGAAGAGTCTATTGTCCTATCAGCCAATAAGGAGTCTTTCAAGGAGGAGAGAATGGTCAAAGTATCAAATACTGTGGTAATATGAAAATTAAATATTTACCACCAAATTGGCTATTGAAAAATTGGCAATTAAATCACTAAATTCATTGATCACTCCCCCATCCTTGTCTCAAAAACTCTTTCCTGAGCTTGTCATCTCTCTTGTGTACTCTTGTTTTATAGTCGTGATCACTTCATTAATTTTTCATTGATAATATGCCACACTTGTCTATAATTTTTATCTACTTTGTGGCAACATTTTCTGATAAGCATTTTTTTAGTCTGTTCTTGCTGCTATAATAAAATACCGGACTGGATAATTTATAAACAATGGAAATTTATATCTTATAGTTCTGGAGGCTGTCCAAGACCAATGTGCCAGGATGTTCAGAGTCCAGTGAAGGTTGCTCTCAGCTTCTAAGATGACATTTTGTTGCTGTGTCCTCACATGGCAGAAAGTAGTAGGACCAAAGGGCCATTTCCCTTTTTTTTTCATTTTACTTTGATCCAGCCTTTGAATAGGATTTTTTCTTCTTACAATTTTGATTCAGCTCCCATATATGAGTGAGAACATGTGGTGTTTCTCTTTCTGAGCTTGTGTTCATTCACTTAGAATAATTTTCTCTAATTCCATCCATTTTGCTGCAAATGACCTTATTTCATTTTTCTTGATTGCTGAGTAGTATTCCATTGAGTATATATATACCATAGTTTTTTTATCCATTCTTCTGTTGAAGGGCACTTTGGTTGATTCCATATCCTTGCTATTGTGAAAAGTGCTGCGTTGAACATGGAGATGCAGGTATCTCAGTGGTATAATGACCCATCTCCCTTTGGGTAAATTCCCAGTAGTGTTGTAGCTGGGTCATATGGTAGATCTATTTTCAGTTTTTAAGATACCTCCATATTAATTTCCACAGTGGTTGGACCAGTTTATAGTTCCACCAACAAAGAAAGTGTGTTCCTTTTTCACCACAACCTCGCCAGCATTTGTTGTTATTTGTTTTATTGATCTTGGCCATTCTTACTGGTGTAAGGTGAAATCTCAGAGTTGTTTTGATTTGCATTGGTAGAGCGCTGCACTGCAGTCTCTGAGGTCCTGAGTTCAATTCCCAGCACCACATAAATGGGAGAAGGGCCTGGCAATCCACTCCCAAAGCAATTCCGAAACAGTCAGCCATTGAAAACCCTATGTGGGTCGCTATGAGTCGGATACCGACTCGACGGCACCTAACAACAACAACAACAATGGCTAGGGATACTGAGCATTTTTTCATGTGTTTCATGGCTTTACAGACCTCTTCATTTGAGAACTGTCTACTCAGTTCCTTTGCCCATTTGTGTATTGGGTTATTTGTTTTTTTGGGAGTCTTTTTCTTGAGTTCTTTATAAATTCTAGTAATTAGACCTTTATCTGATGTATAAAATGGGAAGATTTTTTCCCATTCCATGGGGGTTTCCTTGACTTTGTTGTTTCTTTTGCTGTGCAGAAGCCTTTTAATTTCATGTGATCCCATTTATCTATTCTTGTTGCAATTTCTTGAGCAATTGGAGTCCTATTAAGGAAATACTTTCCTATGCCTGTATGATGGAGTGAATTGCATATCTTGCCTTCTATAAGTTTTAAAGTTTCTGGTTTTATATTGAGATCTTTTTTCCATTTTGAGTTAACTCTCGCGTATATTGAGAGATGCGGGTCAGCTTTAATTTTTCTGCATGCAGATGACCATGTTTCCCAGCACCATTTGTTGAAGAGGCTGTCCTTTTTCCAGTTTACTTGCTTTGCTCCTTTGTCAAAAATCAGGTGGCTATAGGTGTGTTGAGGTATATCTGGGTCTTCTATTCTGTTCCAGATGTTTTTAAGGTCACTTATTCTCATCTATGAGGGCACAGCCCTCATGACTTAACCTCTCCTAAAGGCCCCACCTCTTAATACTATCTCATTGGGGTTTAAGATTCTACATACAAATTTTGGAGGAACATAAATATTAAAACCATAATACTCTTCATCTGTCATAAGTTTTTCTTATTTTTTCTTACATTTTTCTTATATTTGGACAGATTCTGTGCTGAGTCCTTTTTGATCATTACTCATTTTCTATTAGGTGAATTCTTTCTGATTAAGCATATAGGAACCATATGTGGGAAAGGGCCTTTGTACATTTTCTAGGATAGGAAGACTATTTCTTATGCCACAAGGTTGTATGCATGAGTTCTTTTAGCTTACTTTTACCTAGCCAGCAGAAATTGGTGGTCCACAGTGCCTCACAAAGCAGATTCTGTCTCCTCCACAAGGTACAGCCTGTCTCTTCCTTTTTACCTCACCAATAGACTATTTCATCCAAACATATCTTGTCAGCCTTGTTTTCTCTGATTTTACTAGCCCAGGAAAGATCCTTCTGCCATCCTGAATTTCTAATCCAATTGTTTCAGACAGGGAATTTTATTTCTTTTCCTGCCTCCAAGACAGAGTCAACTGGGAAAACTGCTCAACCAGCATTTCTTGTGGTTAGCAGCCATCAGAGATCTCTCTCATATCTGTTGGTAACTCATACACATTTATTATGTTTCAACACTGCAGATGACATCTAGCTTTATTGAAAATGGGGTTGCATTTCTGTTTCTTATTTCCTTTGATAGTTGGTAGGGGGAAGTGCCATCTTTATTCCATTTAAAAGCAGGAAATCATCTTCACATTAAAAATAATACTTGGTGTATCATAAACATGACTACCAATTATCAATGCAGTGTCCATAATGGCAAATATTTCCAAATGGAGTAATGTATTTAATTGACCTCACTCAGTTGCTTTGCTTTTCAGATATTTATTAAATGTCACAATGAACTTGCAGCCTTATTTTGGATGCTTTATTTATTTACTTATTTATTGCAGTACTGGTGGGTTGAACCTAGGGCCTTGAACATGCTAGGCAAGTGCTGTACCATTGAGCAGCACGCCCAGCCCCTTTCCTAAATTTTTTTTTGAGACAGTGTCTCACTAAGTTGCACAGACTACCTCTGTCCTCAAATTTGCAATCCTGTTCTAGGCTGAGGACTAGCTGGGATTCCAAGTGTATGCCATGGTGCCTGGCTTATTGATGGTATGTTTAAATATCTATGGAATACTTACCTTATGCAAAAGCATACGATTTTCTTAAGATTATATTAACTGTTATTTAGTGTGTCACATCAGTAGACACACTTGTTTATAGGCAATAATAAGCAGATATAAGATATAAATCTTATATCTAAATAAGCAGATATAAGAAAGATTAGATGGGCAAGGTGGAGCATACCTGTAATCCCAGCGGCTTGGGAGGTGGAGGTAGGAGGATCATAAGTTCAAGACCAGAGGCAGTCTGCATAATTTAGTGGGACCCCATCTCAAAAAGTAAAAAAAAAAAAAAAAAAAAAAAAAAAAAAAAAAAAAAAAAAAAAAAAAAGAGAAAAGAAATGGGCTGGGGTGCCTCTCAGTGGTCCAGCACTTGCAAAACATCCAAGCATGAGGCCCTGGGTTCAACCCCCAGTACCACAAAAAAAAAAAAGAAAGAAAGATTATAGACTTGTGTTTTGAAACAAAGATTGTGTTTATCTTAAATAAATTAAAATGTAATTACTTTTTTGTTTATTTTTAGAATGGAATTCCAGCTCTAATAAATCTCTTGAAGTTAGACATAGAAAGCGTTCTAGTAAATGTAATGAACTGTATACGAGTATTGTGTATGGGAAATGAAAACAATCAAAAAGCAATGACAGACCATAATGGCATCCAATACCTTATCAATTTTCTGAGTTCTGATTCCGGTGAGCCTCTACCTCTGTGTTATTTAAAAGTGACCAGATTTATTAAGTGAAACAAACATGAATTTGGACTTGCCCAATATGAATAAATGTCTGGATTTGTCTTCAAATGGGTCTAAACATACTTACATAACCTAAATATCTGGAACACTTAAATTCAAATTACTATGTTTATAAAAAGAATTGGCCCTCAAAAGCATGGTTTTAGAAAATATTTAATTAAAAATGTTTATAAATGGAAATATTTGTATGAATAAAGAAAATATTGCAGATAATACACTCAGGGGAGCAGAATGTCTTTCTATGTGAATAGCACACATTTTGATCACTGGTGACTATTTTGCAAGTCATACAAGAACTTCAGATTTGCTGTTATATATTTTAATATCAAAATTCAAGGTAATCAGGAGACATTAGGCTAATTATTAGTTTCTAAAGTGCACCTCAGCATCAATAACATCAGAAGGCATATGGCAGTTTCTGCAG
This sequence comes from Pedetes capensis, assembly GCA_007922755.1. Taxonomy (NCBI): domain Eukaryota; kingdom Metazoa; phylum Chordata; class Mammalia; order Rodentia; family Pedetidae; genus Pedetes; species Pedetes capensis. The sequence goes on from VMDO01024016.1 coordinate 29,653, forward strand.
CTAGTGAAAATGTTGTCTAAGATTCTGTAAGGAAAATCTCATTCCAGTGAGCATATATAACTGCATAAGCCTCAAATTTGGGAGGAGAAAAAATTGAGTAAAAGTATGGCCCTTTTTCTTCTTGCTCAGTTTATCAGCTATCTTTCTGTTCCAGTTCATCATAAATAGATGCAGAATAAATACATTGGTTAAAATATAAGTCAAGGTGACAGATAAGGGAACTGTTACAGAAGGTATGTATGTATGTATGTATGTATGTATAGACAAGGTCCCACCATGTAGCCCAGGCTGGCCTTTATCTTCCTGCCTCAACCTCCTGAATGCTGGGACTAGATGTCTCTGCTACCATGCTGGGCTTTCCTTTACTTTATAACTGCAAATTTAAGCAAGTGTCATCATGCAGATGACACCACTTTGCTTGCTGAAAATGAAGAGGATTTAAAACATTTACTGATGAAGATCAAAGATCATAGCCTTCAATATGGGTTACGACTAAACATCAACAAAACAAAAATCCTTACGACTAGGTCAGCATGCAACTTCACATTAAATGGAGAAAAGATTGAGGTTGTCCAAGATTTTACTTTGCTTGGCTCTATAATCAACACCCCTGGAAGCAGCAGTCAAGAAATCCAAAGACGCATTGCTCTAGGAAAGACTGTGGCAAAAGATCTCTTTAGAGTATTGAAAAGCAAAGATGTCACATTGAAGACAAAGGTGCGTCTGACTCATGCCATGGTATTTTCAGTGGCATCATATGATTGTGAAAGCTGGACATTGAACAAGGGAGACAGAAAAAGAATTGATGCTTTTGAATTGTGGTGCTGGAGACGTCTATTGAATATACCATGGACTGCCAAAAGAACCAACAGATCTGTCCTAGAAGAAGTACAACCAGAGTGCTCCTTGGAAGCAAAAATGGCCAAACTGCGTCTTACATATTTCGGACATGTAGTCAGG